>UZAN01039369.1:58391-114836 GCA_900618425.1 Echinostoma caproni | reverse complement strand
CTAGATGCGGTTTTCTTGCTGGTACATAAGGTTACCAAGCCTTTGAATGACTCTGCTGGATGTGGACGTTGTGTTTCTGAACAACTCAGCTGTTTGTACTTCTCTCTCTCTCCTCCTTCGTAAACTGGAGGCCTTCGATGGTCCCAAACAGCCTGCCTTACTGTTTACTTATCTGTAAGAGCTCAGTACACCGTCATTGGTGGACTTCTCCGGGTACCCCAAGGTGCTGTCCTTTTCCCCTACTTATATCTTACCTTTATTAGCTACTTTCCTGTTTACGGTCCTACGTTATATTTGCAAAAGATGTGCTCTTATGTCAGACTATCTCCGATTCATCTGACCTTTTACAATTTTCTGACAACTTGGACAACCTTCAAAAATGTTCTGCTAATTCTGATCTCATTCTCATTCCCCATATGTTGTTTGAATGTCCTTTGACGGTATGCCGTTCTTCTTTTTCTTCTGATCGAGTATAAGTTATCTTTGAACAGGTATTCCAGGTCAGTTGTATCAACTACCTAGGGTTTTCATTGAGGATAACCTTTACCAAACCTCTCACACTCAATATGTTGTAACTAAACTTTGACAGATATCTTCCTACACCCTTACACTTTGTCAGTTTCGAATTCGAGTCCTTTATGTCGAAATTGGGCTGCCTGTGTTTCCCCTTCCCCATTCTCTTCTCACCTGTTGCCTTTTGTAATCTCTCTGAGAAAGGCTTTACGCTGATTCCACATGGACTGCTTATCATTAGTCATATTTCTTTGATCCGCTGAAGGAATTGATAACTAATCTGTGTGAACGTCATTTAAATGAGTGTGAAACATTTACACTTAAGATTCTTATAGACCCCACGCATCCACTGCACACAGATTTCACTCCCTGTCTTTCCCAATCATCAATAAATCTTTCATAAAACACTCTTACTAGACTGTTAAATTTCAGGTATTAACATGACTTCGAACGTGGGATAAACAAGAAATAGAAGAGGTTGAAGGTGTCAACTTTACGAATTTACCCATAATCATTGATATCTGTTATCTAATACTTGGATAGCTTGGACTGTACAATGGCGAACTCATACTAAATTAATCCGTGTCTCCTCGAAGATGACCACTAGCAGCCACTCCTAGTTTGGATCGATCGAGTTGGAAGAGTTTTCGCGGGAATGAATTTGAGCACGCTCTTTACTCTCCCTCGGTTACTCTATTGCAACGGAACGTGCGGATGGTCTGTGAAATCATACGTATACTAGCCACATGTTAGTTAGTGTTATACTTGGATTAGCCATTTTTGTTTCATATAACGCTTTCGGGTCTCCTTTCACCGTAGAACGTGAAATTAATGCCCACCATATTCGGTAGATTTTGCATGCTACTTTTCAGTCAAACCCACACTTTTATCGAATGCTTTAGCCTCGCCTGCGCAGTTCTTTTAATACGGTTGTGTCGTGGCCTCATTCAACAGCGAATGGGCCCTCCCCGGCATAAGACAGTAAGCAGTGAAGCGGATAAAACAGACAGGCCAGAATAGGATAGTTGAATAATGTAGTTAGCTGTGATGGACGGGCATATATTGTGCTTGCATTCAGATCAATGCAATTTCCTTATTCATGAAAACTCAGTTGTTTGCGTCGATCCAAAGGAGAGCAGCAACTTAAGAAATCCTTGTTTGTATTTAACGGGTAAAAATATCGAGAGTACAGGACAGAAACGTACTTTTCACCCATTTTCACATTTATCTACCCAATCCATCTGTGTCACATCTGAATGCTGGTGAGATTTCGAGTCACAACGAACTTTTTCCCGCCTAAAGTGATTATCACATACGTAAGTATACTCATGTACGTCTAGAAAAGAAACAGTGCTAATTGATCTGTCACCTAGTTGTGAGGAGTGACAAAGAGGTGGGTGAGTGTGAACTATAGATTCAGTGTCTTTTTTCTATCAAAATCACAAGAATGAGGTCACTAAAGAAGCAACCTATCGCATCCCAAGTTTCTCCCACTACGGATTGTTGTTCATTATTAGTAAATTTCAATCCTTCATAAAAAGTTTTATCATTGATTTCGAGGGAGAAGCATTTAACCAGTAGGTTGATGCTATTTAACTGGTATGTGTCTAGAGTTGATCGTGTTTCCGAAAGGAATTATCCAAAGAAACGTGCCTAATTAAACGTATTCCAATCTAGTAATCCCTAATAGTTTTTGTGAAAATATGCAGCAACATTTGGATTCGAATCGAACTTGTTTTGCATAGCAGAATTTAGCTTGGAAAGGATTTTTTCGGTCAGTGCGAATCGGTAGATTCACTTCGGAGTGTGTGGCTTATCAACTGCACTCGCACTCTCACTGAGAGAAATGTCTGGGATGATAATCGCCCGTTTTTCAATGCTCTGTTAACTCATCATTTGTAATACTGTACCGTTTATCTTGTGAAAGTTCACTGTCGAGTGAAATAGCATTCAATCTGCTACTGGTCACTCAGCTTCCCACTTATTTATTACACTCTCCACACACTTCTGCCTTGCTTTATCCCGCTCAGACGACGAGAGCATGATTTTTCGATCAAATTCCGCCGGCACCAAGGCTGTTGAATGCTACATCAAACTGGTCGGAAATGATGTGAGTGTATTCAGTTACCTGTCACTAAGTTTTTCTCATTCGCTCACTCACTCGCTGTGGATTTGACAACGAAACAGTTCACTCACACATTGCTTATCGAAAGGAATGTGAGCTATCCCTGTATGAACAGTCGGTGTTCAGGTTGTGCCTGTCTTGTTTGAGCGTAACGCCAAACTCATTTAGCTTGGTTCATTCCAGCTTGTGTCCAAAGGTTTACTAATTCCACTGAGTAGTTTTAACATGAACTACTAACCGTTTAAGATTTCCCACAGTGTGGGCCAATTCATGAGATCAGCACCGATTACTTAATATATCTAAACCTTTCCACTCAAACAACCAGACTACTTTCCAACTTACAAAGATGTGGTTTGAAACATGCATCTCCCATCTTGACTTACCAAATTTCACACTGTATTCTTGCGAAATTCTGAGTTCATTCTGCAGGCCTTACTCTGAACTAACTATAGACAAGCAATGTTACACATATCGAGTGGTGCCTTATTGAAGCCGCATGATATGTAGCTCACGAATTCTATTGAAACATCATGCGACCGGCGTAACCAATGCCTCAAGCATTGATCACGCATGTTAGTGGATGAGCACAAAGACGCGCACGCGTTCAGCCAAAATACGTCATAGGAATTCAGGGGTATGTGACCGAGGCACGTCTCATAACCGTCTACCGTCTATTCGGCAGGAGGTTGGGATATCTAGGAAGTATGGTGATCATCCAGACATCGCTAGGAGGATTACACAGTTCAAGGGCCTGGTAGCTGTGATAAGGTTAACATGACCGCTTGAAATGATGCTGCGACAGCGTGAAATGATATTCGGACAATTTGAATTGCAAAAGGTATAGTCGCACTCAAACTAGACCCCAGTAGTAATGCATATCCACTGTCCCGTCTGGGATATGAACTTCGTATGAAAGGCGTGTGTTACTGCAATGTCAAGAAAGTCACACATTGTAATCGTTTTATTTTGTCTATGCAGTAATTTTCGTTCAGTCCCATGATCATCGGACCAATCGTATTGCCAGCCGAATGACCACATTCATTTTTAAGCATGAATTCACTGTTCCTATAGGTCTATTCTTGGGCAGTACATACGCTATATCACACCTGCTCAAATAAAAGAAAAATACAATTTTTATTCCACAAATTTAGAACCCATGTGTAAAATATGTATGCGTTAGTGTAATCATTTGCGTGCATTTGAAAACACCAGGTTGTACGGAACACGCAAAGAATCGTTCACTCTATTCGCTAATTTAGGACCAACAGACCGATCATTCCACTGTAGTTTAGGCGAAACTAAACGCACTCTGTTCCGTGTCTGAAGAAAAAGGTTAAAACTATCAGCAGGATACTTGTACCAGCGTTTGCTCGGGGTTCTACCGTGTGCTAGCGGAGAGGGACTTGGCTTTACCAGGGTTCTTTCCATTCAGTAGACATATTTGCGCGCACGCACTCACACACACTTACACACACGAAACAAAGTGAGTACATACAATTGTGGAAAATAAATGCGCTGAGGGGCGCGCATAAATCTATCCATGAATACAGCAAGCTTTTGATAAATTGCATATTTGGGGAAATGTTGTCCGAGGGTAATCGAATGACCGAAAATACCCTGCATATATTGCGCAAATACGTTGCATTAACTTCTCGTTCTTCTTGGTTATTTCATGCTTGTCTCTACTTTTTGAAAAAAACACCTTTTTTACAATTTTGAACAAACGAAGTAATATCAAATTCATATATATTTGTTTACCAGATTCAGCAGATGATGATTTTCTATACGACATACCGCCACCAATGTCAGCTGTTCACATATACCACGTGACAAAGAAACAGTTCATGTGTGGTAGTGTCTCTCTCGGTGACTCTGAACTCTCATTTTGGCTTGCTCGCCCCAAGTCAATCAATAATCGGCTGTGTGTAATGAGTGTGTGTTTGTGCTCTGACCACTATCCAGTTGAAAAACAGTGAAAAAATGTATCGGGTTATGGTGGTGCAGTGAAAACATCACAGTTGATGATAACGATGTTGACGGAATGCACTCCAAATGATTTAGTGTTGATTGTACCAGTCATTTCTTTAAATTAATGAATTTTGGTTCGGTAAACAATCGTGGATTATGTAACATAAGTTCATCCGAAAGTTCTCTTCAACCTGGAGTATGTCACTCCAAACTGTCAGGTAATCATCCGTAAGCTATTACCTAACAAGTCCGTACGAAAACTACAGATATTCACGCTGTGGACAAAAACAATTTTATTCTCAATTGAGGTGTATCCCCAAGTGAAATCGTGCCTGGTGTTGAATCACTTCTGTTGATTGTTGATAGCTATTTTGCATACGATCACCAAGATTCTGCATTGGGGTGTCTTCGGGCGTGAATTTGGAAAAGAGTTCTTTCACATTATTTCCCTCTGCAAACAAAGAATATCTCTTGCATGAGAGTAATGGAGCATTTAACTAGATTATATAGAGGATTTCGTCGTGTGCAGAGCAAATGGAGATTGATTTATCAATCTAGGAAGCTCTATAGAGCCGTTTCAGCCTGACTGGGTTTCATCAGCCGTGCGAGTCCATCGATCCAACAGAGGAACGAACGCGGAATGTCACAGATAGACCGCAAGCGTACTACTCACTTGGCCGTTTTTCATTTTGCTTGTACAGGATAAAGCACAATCCATCTTTGCAGTATTGTGTGGGACAATACACCTTGATCATTTCTGCACCAGTCTCCAAGATTATGACTTGGATGGAAGCATTCGAAATCTCGCCACTTGTTACACAAGCGTAGTAAAGGATTTCATTCGATTATCTAGTGGGTCTCGTCGTGGCTCATGGTACTCTAACTCACAAACGGTCCATGTTATAATCGAACCTAATCTTTGGAAATGACGTCAGGCCCGATTGGTTTACGAGGAGACAGGCTTTGTTGCGTTGGTTTTACTATGAAGAACTCAATTCGTCTATGCCATACTTTCTCCGCTTTAATGAAACTGTCAAAACAGTTAATCCTTCGCTTGTTACATTCAAATACTCACAGTCATGCTTTTGGATCTTGTGATTGGTATACAATATTTAGCCCATTTGGGGGTGTGTTAATAACACATCAATGTCTTGGTTACACTCTCTAATAACCTGTTACTTGTCGATTGACTCAAAACAGTGCTACGTCATCGTCATAACCGATGTGTGATTTATATTCTACAATTTTTTAACATGTAAATTGTTTCTAGGTATTATTAAACATAACACTCATTGTTTACCACGCATCACTAACTTGAATTATAAAACCAATGTCAAGACTGTTTTCGATGACAAAAACATGTATCACCCCAGTCCAATCATTTACCCTGCTCGAGGTTTAGGTTAAACTCCTTCGTTTTCATAGTCCACTAATTGTGAGACTAGGGTGCATTCGATTCCAAAGGCTATCACTCCCCGAAGCCACACCCAGATGTTGGCATGACAACATTAGTGCATGCAACTACGGCATACACTTGAATCCTATCATATAAGAATGGTTGCTACGACCGCGTGATGCCCCTGGTCTCACGATGAGTGTCGTAACCGATGGACCACGGCCCAACACGATGAAACACGCACGCGACAAAGATCGTATTTGTATGCACAACAGGCATTACATACGCGAGAGAATAAAAACTGACAAATAGATGATTCCTCAGCATTTTCCTTGCAATGGGTAATTTAAGGAAACTTCCACCGAAATGACCTTGAATAAAGAAAAGAGCCAATTGAAGTGGTACAACTGAAATCCGAGTTAATGGCGCTGCATTGCCTCAGGTGCATCGTACGGGCAATGCTGTATTACGTGAATAATGGAATAATATTCCAATTACATGATTCAAATTAGCAAGTTAGGCAATCCTCCAAGTGAACGGTCATGAAAGTGAACAGTACTGCCTGTGTGGACAAAAACCGGGTTTCCATTGGTGAACTGTAACCCCTTCCGCACACTAGATGAACCCTGCGTGGCACCCGGTGAGCGTAAATTGATGACCGTAATAAGGTTGACTGCACTAGGTAAATGTGAGTAAACTGTCAAACAAACCCATAACGTAGCCGACGACTATCAGTCAGTCAGTCAGTCAGTCAGTAAGTCAGATGCACCTTCAAAGCACTGTAGAGATTAGACTGAGAGGCACGTTCCTTTATTATTTCAAATCACTTCTGGACATGATCTCGGACCGTGCAGACGTAATTCGTGGTAGCAAAGCTTTACTTAATGAGTTTTTCTGTCCGTCTGTCTGTCTGTCTGCCTGTTTGTATGTATGTATGTATGTATGTATGTATGTATGTATGTATGTATGTATGTATGTATGTGTATGTATGTATGTATGTATGTATGTATGTATGTATGTATGTATGTATGTATGTATGTATCTGTATGTATGTATGTATGTATGTATGTATGTATGTATGTATGTATGTATGTATGTATGTATGTGTGTGTATGTCTCGAATTAAACAACTGTTAACACATCTGGGTAGATGAACCATTCTCTTCACGTGTACTTGTGAGTGTTCGGCCAACTTCCTGGATCTAACTGAAAACTGTTAATTTGCATAATCGTTCATTTGTAGGATTGCCATACACGTTCATTTGGATCACGTAATTTAATTATCCATAGGATACAGTATTATCCGTATGATGCACCGGATGGAATGCAGTGCGATGAACCCGGATTCCACTTGTGCAACCTGGGTTTGTTCCCCTCGCTATTCGCGTTGTTAGGTTATCGCAAACAATGTATCCCTTCATAAGGAAAGGCTGTCGTACACACTCGAGTGACTCGTCAAAGTAAAGGATGTTCATCCGATTGTTTCTAATCTGGCATCACAAGTTTATATATATATATATATATCGGTTTAGGTTACGTCGATTTTGAGAAAGCACCTAGCATGGTCGCAATAGATGATTCGACAAGCAACGAAAACAGCAATGAACTGCTACATTTGCCTCCCAAGAATTCCAATTACAAATGTTCCCGTGTGGTCATCCATTCGGTGGAAAACAAATTTGTTTCATTGACGAGTCTCCAGTTATTTGCGTGATGAATCATCGGTTTTTGTTAGTTGCAAGCTGATCTGGTTTCAACCAGATGCAATAAAATAAAGCTATACATCTTGGTAATCTGACCACAATAAGTAAGCGTTTGTTCATCTTTGGCTGAAGAATTCGAGCTTCTGAAACCGGTTTTCCCCCTTGCTGAATAAACTCCCTAATCCCTCCCCCCATCTTACCTCCTCACCACTATGGATTCAGATGTGCATGGAACTTGCATTCAAAAAAGTTAGACTCGAGTTGCATCGCAAGGGAACAATCAATCCGTAGATTTTGGCGTGATGTATTATTACTGACCCGTTCGGGGCTCCGTTAATTGCGCACATCTGTGTGGAGCCGGAGATAAATTGGCGAGTAAAACTGTTCTGAGACAGCTTTGTCTGAACCAAAAACGTCTTACTTTTGAAAGTGTTGTTTTGAAATTGTTTCAATCTAAGTAAATTTTGAGCCCTAAAGCAATGGAATGTCTACTGAAAGATCAATTCGTCAATTGAAAATAACTCTGTTGTTCATAATTTCTATTCACTTTGAATAAGAAATTATTCATACGATTCATATTCATCCTGTGTCAAAAGCATGAGCGAATAATATGAGACATAACGGTGAGTGACCGGGTGGTGGTGGCCCGAACGTAACGCCACCAAATTATCACCCCAGGAATGAGTGTTCGAATTCCATCACCACCGTGTAACTTTCCCTATTGTGTTTTGAAAAGCAGCCCCTTGATTGGTCGCTTACCCCTTCCTGAAAATTGTATCTTTCTGTACTCAATAAAAAGAAAGTAAAAATTAAAAGAAAACGAAAATCTCTCACACCCCGTTAAGAAACGAACGGTACTCTCCAGCTTGCAAACGTCGTTCAGACTAAAACACCTTCACTTAAAGTGCTAAGGCAAAATCTTTTGTTATCATTAGCTTTTTACTAACTGCGGTTCCGATGCTGTACACTTTTACGGAGACAAGTTACCATTCTCCGAATGGTGTGACCCAGCTCACCTGTGCACACACACACGCTTCACCAACTCCCAGACTTATCTCTGCACGCTTAACATTGTCAAATTTGGGCCTATGAGTCACCTTAACTGAGTGTGACACGGAAAGGATGATTAACGACAGTGAGCAATCTTCACGTTGGGTTGTCCGATCGATAAGTTATCCAGCTGGCCGTTTGTCAAAGACAATTCTGGTTGATTGAGGCGTTCCAGTTTGGTTGTCTGTGCTGTGGTAAATATCATGGAATGATCGATCTTTCTGATGTAAAAAGAGAGATATGGATGACACAGACTCTTATCTGTGGTCGTATGCGGAGAGCTAACTGTTCCCCGTCGTTTATCATAGGACATGTGAATAGACGAAATTTCAGTGACTCAGCTCCGGGTAATCTAACTCACGGAACCGAGCATCAAACGGAGCTGAATGCTCAAATCAAAAGTTGCCAATGGTTATTTGCATAAGTGTATACTTCACCAGACCGCCGAGAACAGGTAATCAGCAACAAGGAATGAAAAAAATTGGAGAACGTATGTGCGACCTGTTAAATCTATTTTTTGATTAGAAGTGGAAAATATCATTTGGAGTTGATGTTAAGGTAGAAGGGTTTTGTTAGTTCAATTCGATGGTCTATGTATACAAAGCCAATTAAACCACAATTTTTTATTGTTCCAGCTGATAAAATGAAAGCTGGAAAAGCAAACAAAGTTTGGAATTCCATAAAAGTTGGTTGTTTCTCTAAAATTTCCAAACATGTCAACACCAGCTGGACATCGTTCACGTTTCTGTGACTCCACAAATAAACAAATAAGTGGGTTTCTATAAGAAGCCTATCAACATATTTGTCACTGCCATTGCTGAAAACGAAAAGGAGCTAACTAGATAGCTCTATCACAAGAGTTAATGGATATCCACTGCGGTGTGACCGGTTTCGCAGTACAAATGAGAATACACAGCCTACATCAAACTACATGATACAGAAGAGTATTTAATTTTTTGGTACACAAGGTGCACGCGCGTAATACGATTAACAACAATTTAGAAGGTGCCTTACAACAGCAGGCACGTTCGCAATTGTATTTTTGTCACCATTTCCTCACTCGATGCTTACAGTTTCTTTTTCTTCTCGGTCCATTATCGCCAACCTGGCGATTCCTAAATAATCTTCACCTAATATCAAGCGGAAATAGAGGAAACACGCGAGCACCGACTGCTACCTCTTAAACCGGGGGNGGGGGGGGGGGGGGGAAATCTGAACTGAGCGCCGATCGGATTGCGTAGTCGGTCGCCTGACTGAGCGGCAGAGATTAAAACACCAGTTCAGTCGGTCAGTGAAACCCGCCACGGAGAACATCGTGCGGATCAGTAAGAGCAAAGTGATAGAATTCCCAATGGTTTGATCCAGCGTGATAAAAGTATTTAACTTATTAGTCTATATATTTACAGACTACGTAGTATCAAAACAACGCTACGGATTGCCAGCAGCAATGTACGTATTGCCGAGAGTGAGCTTGTTCTCCTCTCATCAAGCTCCTCTGGACAAAACTTATCGAGACATCAGGCGCGTTAGACCAATTGTGATGCCATCCAGATCCGTGTACGGTGTGAACTGTCTCACGAAGACTTGTCAGATGGGTAAATAAGGAGCGGTTAATAACGTTGCAGTCGAAAATGCGCATTCTGCTCTTGATTTCAGCAACCTGTGAGTTGAAAAGGCAAATTGTACTTCAAAGTAACATATCTTTTCACATTCGTTGTCCTATTAACTTATTTTCCGGTTCTTTATGCTTATATTCAGTGATTATTGTTTATTATTGAATTTTTCCCAATATGCCTTTACCACTGGTGAACTGATCAGACGATATTTCACTTTGCTTAGCCACGGTATATCACAACCCATTTTATGGGTTAATGCGGGTATCACACTTCGGAGTGATCAGCTACCCGTGGTCGAGGGGATAGTATGCTTGCGGTCTACCTGTAAAGTCCCGCGTTCGTTCCTCAGTTGGGTCGATAGCTTCGCACTGCTGATGAAATCCAGTCAAGTTCAAACGGCCCTTCCTAGATTTGCAACTCAATCTTCATGTGCTTTGTGCACGACGAAATCCACCAATTAGTCGAAATCCTCCACTACTCTCACATGGGAGTCATTTGTTGTTTGCAAGCGAAACTGCTTCGAAGTGATCAAATTACAAGTATATGTTCGAGGAAAAAACAATACAGGTTCTCGGTGGTCGTATGCCAAATATTTTTAAACAGTCAACAGAAGCAATTCAAAGCAATTCGGGGAACCACCCCAATTTGGAACTAAATCCACACCGTAAATGTGGATTTGATATGTAATAGCCTACAAATTCCCAGGTTGTCAGCTCACACTTCATTCACGCACCGAATTCATCATTTAATTTATTTTTACTGACAGAACCTAAGACTTTTTGAGAAATAAAGTATTTAAACCAACTGAGACATTTGACTAAAATGCGCGAGTATAATGCAACTAAACAGTTTACGATGATTTTATAAAAATAATCATCTGTAGTGATCAGTACCATTTATGCAAGCATTTAACTAATAATAAACAAATTATATCGTTCATCTGTGTCCCCAAGATCTTGTGAATGAATGAGTGCACTGAAAACTATTGTAGTTTCATGTCCTACATGACTCAAACCACTTTCGGCGTCCAATTTTTAGTGTTTATAATACAACTACTGCCAACCTTATGAGTAGCTGAAATGAAAATGCGATTTAAATGCCATTTCCAGGTGTTCCCTTAGGAGGGTACCAGAAACCGAATCAGTTTCATGATGCTAATACATTGCAATATATTAATTTTGATCAATGTTTTTTTTTCAGTATTTACAGCACATCCTTAAATCATCAATTGATCAGTTATTGGCTACCTCCGAAGACTTCGAAATAGATCCTTCGCGTATAACAAGTACAGAATCCAATGGAACGATCAATCCCGCTAATGTAACTAATCAAGTGGACAAGAACCGCGAAGCATTGATCAGACACTTGAAAGTTATTTGGAGCAAAATTTCCTCCAGTGTCTCTGATTTACCCCGGTATGAAAATTGTGATTGTGCATTTGGACTTATAATTATGTCGTAAATGTCAACTTCGGTAATGCATATTTTCGAAATCAGAACAACGTATTTTCAATTTTTGATCTAAACGCCATGGCGAATGACCAAATGGATCGATTTGTTCCCAGAATAACATAATGTCATCTCAGGTCTCTCCTACACCAGATTCAACGTAATTCCCTTAGGAAGTCTCCTGTTTTTCCAACTCCGGTTACCGGTGACAGGTACATCATGGCAACAATCAAGTTACTGAAATCAATTCTGAATAGTCATATTTGTTAGCACGATGCATTGGTAAAACTGCCTTCGAATCACTTTGCATTCGATAGGTTTACTCCCGTTCCAATTGTCAACCAAAGTAAAACAGCTGTGTGGTACCTTAAAGGTTTCCATCGTGGAGGAACGTGGTAGACGGACATGAAGAAACGGAAATGGATAATGAATAAATGAGGAATCATCAGTGATACTTTATTACGATATAAGAATTGATATTATGTACACGTACTCAGATATCTCATTATTTGTGGGAAATAATTGTCAAGCTGACGGTCGAAAATTACTTGCAAACCAGGAACCTGAGAGTGAAGAAAAGTATAACATTTTTTTAGCAGACTACTAAGCGAAATTTCATGTGATACCCTTGTGAAGACACCAGTACCCTCTGATTGATGTTCTAACTCAGTCGATACTGCCCGTGTTGTGAACAGACGGATTTGGCTTCCACACGTGGGTTCGAATTCCACTCGGGCTGCTGACCTACTCATCTAAAAGAAAAAGTTGAACCTACATGGAGAGAAAATGTTTTCAATATACAATAGCTCTGGTAATGTTCACGTCACGTCGTTTTAATAAACTGTACAAAGAATATCAGTATATATTTTAGATAATCACTCGTTAGAGGGAGAACTACTTGTGCTCGTTTATAAAAAGCAATATGTGCTATAGACGTTTAAGAAACACGGTTATATGCATATCAAACCCTGACAGGTGCGCACGTGCCCGCTTTGACTGCATTGTATTCTATACGCTGTGTGACCTTTGTTCAACCGGTTGATACTTTCTCTTGCTCACTTCACTGATTCAATCAGACGTGGGTCTTGCCACAATGTACCAAAACGTCATACGATCGAAAATCAATGTTGTTTCTGTATCGGAATAATCTCAGTCATTCAGCTAAGGACGATTTTTCGATTTTTCGATTTTCGTTATGTCATATTATACCAGGCTAGTAAGTTCCGAATTGACGGTTCATCGTAGATTTCATCATTTCACCAACTTATATATTTCCCACTAATGTCCATTTGTACCAATGCTAAACGGGGAAAGCGACCGCATTATTTGTAAACAGCATAAAATATCGAAGACTGCCTAATAAAGCTGATCACTATCATCGCGAGTTCACCGCAGTTGAGTACAAACAGTTTTGCCAAATTTTTCCGCATTATCCTCGGCAAGACAAGAAAGCGATTCATTTCACTTTCTCGTTTCGTTCTATGGAATTGATTTCAGTATGCGTGTATTTACGAGTCCATCTACCAAAATCTTTTCCTCATCAAAACTATCATTGTATTTTTGTTGTCCCAATCAATAAAATTCAGTGAACTACGTGAAGTGTTCGCCAGTTTGAGCACTTCCGTGGAACAGAGTCACGGATCAAGAACAGCTGCACGACTGATTTCCAGCTGTCTCTTTCTGCGATTTATCTGTCCGGCTATCCACGGTCCCGTTCTATTCGGCCTGGCCACAGCAGTTCCTGAGAGTAGTCGACTCTCGCGCAACCTTACCATGGTTGCTAAAGTGTTACAAAATTTGGCCAATCTGGCCACATTCGAGGAAAAGGAACGTCACATGCGTTCACTGAACACGTTTGTGGAGGCCGAAATTCCACGCATGTGTGCATTTCTTCAGTCCATCTCGACCGAGCCCACAGACGAGGATGCTCCGACCCAGATGTCCGGCTGTCATCAATTTATTGATTTGGGCTATGAATTTGCTAAACTGACCAGTCTTCTATTGGCTTACACAGGAAATAGTACAGTAAGTGGTGCCATAGATCCTTTTTTCTGCATAGAGTAGTATGTTAGAAATAAGTGATCTGCAATGGTACTTAACGTGGTCCTCTCTCGCTCTGCTTGTTCCTTTGATTGCAACGAGTTTGGTTTTATCAGAAATGGTAGTCTGGCACACTGTCTTTCATATTGTGGTAGATATATGTCTATTCGGGGATGGTTTTGAATGACGAGCTCACTGGCAAAGGACCTTTCGACGAAGGAAATAACTACCATTATTAGATTAAGCAGAAAAGATCGGTGAGGGCAAGAAAGTGATGAACATCCGCACAGATTTGCATAGTCCATCATCAATGCTTCCAAGCTAAGCCATATGTTCCACCGTCTCAACAAAAATTTATAGCACAGTTGAGCTGTCGCCTTTGATGACAATCTGTTTGACTGATTGCCACTTACGGGAGTCGAAAATCAGGACATTCAAGGCACAGCACGTCGTTGAGCACGTTCCACTCTGACTCAAACCTGATTGGATTGAAGATTGAATAGTCAAGAGTGAATACTCGGTTGACTCATCAAAACCATCTGCCGAGTCCCACAACATCCCTTCGAGAGCAGCACACATCTTCGGGTGTGAGCAAAGACGAGGCAGATTAGGATCCGCATTATGAGGCATAGAGTGGGTGTACAACGAAACGGAGTACAAACGATGGAAATCCTCTGAACTAGGAAAAACAATCTCGTTCCTACATGCAACGATAACACTATTTGAAGGTAATTTCGTTTACACAATATAACCAATGTGCTTAACTATGGACAGAATGCGGCTGAGAACGAAAGCCCAGGAGGACATATATGTTGACACAAAGTGTTCGGCGCAAAATATTCGTGCATTTCTTGGTTTAAAGCAATTTCTTTCCTACGCAAATCGCTCACACTCACGTTTTGCTTAACAGCCTGTGTATCCTCAACCAATTGTGTGATGTGATCAGTTGTTTGCATTGTTGCTTGCATCAGAATTCTCGGAAATCGTTTTTGATGACAGGCCAGCCCGCGGAGGTGAAGATATCTGACGGCCAAAATGTGCAGTAATCAAGAAATTCGCGTTCATGGNCTGTCGATCGAATTTGGTTTGATTGCATAGCGTATTTCGTCGTGTGCAGAGCCAATGAACTATGAGCTGAGAAGTAAGGACTCATCCAACAGCTTCTTAGACCTGATTGGTCTCCACTGCTCTGACGTTTCAAGTAGCCCGGTACGGAAAGTGTCTCCAACGGAGTTAAAACATTGGAGGCTAGTGTTCAGATGGGCAAGTTGTAATATTCGCAACAAACCCGCAAAGATGAATGTTATATCATGTATAGGCAGAATGAAAACAGTTTGATCAGCTGTCCGGTGGTGAAGTGAGTAGTTTGCTTGCATTCTCCTTTTGAGGTCCCCGGTTCAATCCCCATAGTGGATTGATAGACTCGTGTGGCTGATAAGACAATCCAGTCAAACCAGCTGTACAGTGCATCCTATCTTTATTAGCTCTGTACTCGACGAAATCAACCATGTAAACCCTCGTTAATTTATGATAGAATGGTTTTACCAAATTTACGCGATCAAGTTTTTAAGCTCAGTTCAAGCAATTATAATTTTGTCTTTGTAATTAGCACAGCTTCGTTTGTTGTAGTTCGATGTTCCAGATCTGATAAATGTCTAACTGCTTTGGGAAACATGTTCTCTGTCCATTGTTCGTTTATGATCTATAGCTCCCTGATGAACTGGCCGATTTGCCCAGTATTCTGTGTTTTATCAACGAACACACGCATGACGCATTTCTCTCCTCCTGGACGCCGGATGTTATTCCTTGTCGTCGCTATGCCAGTTGTGATTCATCCGGTCCTCTGCTTACCAATCGGCCCCGGTTTAACAGTACGGATAGTGTGCCCTATGTACCAACAAGTACAAGTCAGACTGGACGAGACGGGTTCTCCAATTACAGCTCAACGGTACGTTTTTAGAATTATTCAGCCCTTTTTGTAGCACCTACAAAAATATGGATCGAACGGTAAAACCGATAGTCACCATATTCACACGGAATCATCTACTCAAACCCGACACTGCGAGGTGGCGCGATCTAATGTTGAGTCAGTTTCACGGTGACTCAGTGACGTGCCACAGGTTAATATGAGACCAGTGATGATGTTGCAAAATGGTCTGTCTGTGTAGGCGCCTTATTGTTTCTACTGACCACCTTGATTGAATTAGTCTACTACAATGAGGAGAATGAAGTGAAACTTAATGAAGAAAAGTTATCTCACATCATTGACTAAGACGTTTGTATGACGAAAAATAGAACAGCTCAGCCCTATAATCCTGTGCACCTGCGGTTCTTTCATGATCATCGAATACCCAAGGACAGGACAAGATGACGACTGCAAAACTAATCACCACTGCTCCGAGACACGTTAAAGAGAGAGATCTAAACCGTTAGAACATCACTATCACCACCACCACCACCACCAACAACAAGTAGCAAAAACGACACTTAGACCTTAGTCTATCAAACCGTTTGATGTCAAATGCTTTATACAATCAGCCAGAGTTCTTCACTGATTTTCGAATTTCTTCCATATCTCTCAAGTAGAGAACCCATTGGTGTTGGATTTTTCTTCAACGTACCGTTTTTTCGATGATCTTTTAAATTACTGATAAAATGTATCTCTCTCTTTAGTATACAGAGAGACATTACACGTTTCTCAAACACAGATGTACCCATTCACATTCCTATCCTCCCGTACAGCGCATGCGAAAATCCGTCACTCTCGGCCGAATGCAGCGTCGATGCATTGCCTCCGCGAGTCGAGCACCTCCTCGTTCGATTCAGCGTATCAGTTTTTCCACATCTAACATGCCTATTGTTACGGAATAGTTTGCAACTATAGTGAATTGCATGGCACATTTGTCCTGTGCCATTTTCCCTTCAGATCTTATAGCAGGCAGCACACATATTGTTCTGCTTGCCTAATCCATTCTTCTTCATCAAGCGCACGGCTAACCAATGGCTTTGTTCGATGCGGCTACGATTTCTGCTCCCTCCTCCACTGAACCGGTGCAAGTGAAGCCACCTGGTCACACATATGCTTCAGTGCGTTCCAATCTAGTTCGTTCTCTCCCCCGTGCGATCGATCTAATCATCATTTTGGGCTGCACTTTTCGCGAAGTTATACTGCGCCAGCGTTACACTTTGCATATAACACAGGCTTGGAACCTTCCTCAGTCATACTTATATTGCCTATCTGCCGGAGTAAAATATTTCTGGACAGTCACAGATCTCATTTGGTGATAATGAATAAACGATCAACTGAATGTCTGATTAGCAGTTTCGACTTATGATGAGGGGGACGGAGAGATATGTTTGTTGGGAAAAGACACGGGAGTTCTATGTTTTACAAGGTGACCCATCAGTGAGTGTTTCAAGTGAAACTCACCCATGAAGGTAGTGTACAAATGACGTAAGTTTAACAATCTAGGACCGGTATTACACCCGGTTTTCCAATGGAAACCACCACCATAAAAGTATACCTTTAAGCAAGTAACTGCTTTATGACAGAGGGGGGGGGGCGATAGACGGGCAACCGGACACTATCTGTGAAATAGAATGAAAAGAATCCGGGGGCGGCGGATCAGGTGCGATGTGAATTAATTTCAGTGTGACTCCGTATTTTTTTTCATTGCGCCACAATCAATGATTTCATTACATGTACGCTGGCGATTCTGTTCACAAATATTCATCAATTTCTTTGGTTTAAAAGAACCTTTCTGAGGGGGAAAAATGCTTGCTCTCTTCACAGTCAATCCTCTGGTTTTTTATGTCACGCATAAATTAAATTTTTGCGATGAGTGATCTTGATCTGTATTGTCTGCATATTTTGAGGATTATTTGACACTTGTACCGTTATCAGCATTTTCACAATCAGTCCGATGGACAGATCCTGACGAAAGAGCACAGTATTCTAGTTTGAGATGATTAAAAGAAAACTTCACACTTCGGAATGATATAATATTTTGATATTATAAACCGAATTCCTGAAAAGCCCTTTTTTATTTCGGGCATGTCCCCAATCCTCTACTCTCTGGTACCACGGAATTTGCAAACTAGTTGGTTTGGCGCAGTTCGACCACGACGGAGCAACAGTTACTTTAATCGGTGCTCTCTTCTCCGGTTCGCTTTGCTCCCAAACATTCATCGTGGTTAGCTCAATATCGGTGGTGCAATTATCCTATCGTACAACTTAATTTATCTCGATCTTCGTGATGTATCAAAACTGTAGTTTTTTCCAAACTGATAAACAAATATTTGTCAAATGAAGATCAAAAGTAGTCACTAAATGAAGAATTGATCACATCAACTATCTGTGTCTGTAGGTCAGTGCATGAACAATCGACACACTAAACCGAGAAAAGTAAGCTTTTTCTGAAAATGTGAAAATAGCATAACAATTAAATCCAGTAATTTTCTATAGCTGAAGTTGTTCATCAATTGCGGACCATTATTCAGGCATTTACCGCACAGTCACCTGTGTGTAGCAGTGTAGGAAGAACGATATTAACTCTAATTGACCATCGCTTTACACTTCACCATCACGCGTAACCTTCAGTTCATCTAGCCAGCCATACTCTTATGGAGTACTGGGCTTGAGACTCGGCTTCACTGGGGCGGATTTTCGATGAGCAGTATTTATTCATCCCATCCATGACTTCAACTTCAGACCCATCACATAGAAAGGGTGAGTGTTACCACTGTGCCACACCAGATCAAGCTGGGGGCTGACTGGAATCACCAGTTCAAGTTTGTAAAGGTGTGATCTTCACCGTTGGTTGGTCATGAGCGATTACATTCGATACTTGTGTGAGGAGGCAAAGTGTTAAACAAGCTCGTCTTTAGTTGTCTCTCTAACTGATAGAATGCAGCACGAGTCACAGTTGATGAAGTAATGCAAATTAAATCATACTAGGATGGAAATGCGAATTCACACTGGTAAATCACAATCGAGTAGTCAATGTTCTGGTATTTGTCACTGACCGCTTTCGTTTTTACTTGTTACATAATCCAGTTCGGCATGAATAGCAGTGGTAAGTGGACAGCTCTTACAAATCGTTTTCTGAGTGCACAAGAGGAGGGGGTGGTTCAGTTGAATTGTGTTGGTCTCCGCGATGGATACTCGACTACCTTGAACCTTCTTTGATCACATCCCATAGACAGTCAGTTCAGTTCGGACCAACGGTATTGACAAGAGGCTCATTTGACTATCTCCGTTTGAAAGCCTAACAAATCAGTTCTTCCGTGGCAATCTTGCCACTGTTACATCTTATTGCCCAGATTTTGTTTCACATTTAATTCACAGCTACTTGTGAGTAATAGCATATGAATTAGCGTTTCCGGTTAATCCAGGTTTGAACTAAGTAGCCTAGTGATAATACCGGTGAACTCCATGTGAGCGGTTTGGAGTGCGAATCTCGGGTAGGTCGTTGACCACACACTGTGGAACATTTATACTCTCAGGTGGACGCAAAAAACCAAGAGGTGAACTATTGCTTCCGGGCTGCTTCTTACGTATCACTGATTCTGGAATAGTATTCTGCTTATTAGGAAACTTGGTTGATGAGCACTCATGACAGACTGGCAGAAAAAAAGAAGCATCAGCCGCTTCAATTTGCTTGCGGGCTATCGTCCACGTGTCTTAGTAAAGCAGGCAACTGCACCCTGGTTGACCGCAACTCCTTCACCAAGGTCACAAAAACCAATATGAAGATTATTCATCTCATGTGTCCTGTTGTGAATAATTTACGCCGAAACACCGGAAGCCAAACTCGCTTAAAAGTCATATTTTTACGTTTTCATTTTCAGGTTTGACATAGAAGTTATTTTTGGTCTGAGTTCGGAAATCCTTCGCAACAAGTAATACAAACTTGTATAGCACACACAAAGCCAATGATAGAATTTCCTTTTGCACTTCATCCCAACCCCAACAAAATCAATGCGGAAGTAATCAATATTATACCCAGTTTCTCGAACGAAAACGCAGAGGACATTCTCATTGATCATATTATCGTTCCCCTTAGAGATAGATTTTCGCAAAGATACACTCAATTTAGACCATTTGGACATTGTCTTTCACGGTCAATAGAACACTGACGTGATCGGATCACGGTAAGTAAACGGCCTCGAAAATGTTATTTGAGCTCTCAGAAATCATAAGCGAACGGAAGACCATATAACTGCACGTCGGGTTTACCGTCGCTAGTTCGCGCCCTATCAGAGGGGAAAACAAATATACAGATACTGAAAAGGACACATGTACTCGAGGGGCACGCTTACCACATGACTGATGGTTGTACGACATAGGAGTGAAGAAACAGCTGAGTGAAGAAACCCTGAGTACTGGGGGTGTTGAATGATTATGTTGTAGTGTGCTGTACCCCATCCTGTTCTTTCATACTTTCCAAATCCACGAAACATTCGGTCAGTTATCAACCACACACTTCACGGAATCAACTATTCCTTAACTTGAACAGGAGGACACATTGTCACTGATTCCGTGGTATTCATCTACAGACGCAATAAACAGATAGAAGATGCACGCGATTAATTTACTCAATACGGAGTAGCAAACAGGTCTTTGCTCAATCAATCTTGGAGAATAATAAAATTCACGCGATTGGTTTTACGAGTTATTTTTCTTTAAGGCATGCAAACCGTGAACCTCTTCTGTCTAAATAACCTTTGTACTGTTCGTAGTTTCAGTAATGCCCTTTACTATCGATGCTCAAAGTCGATCAACTTCAAGGACGTTGAAAGGTGCGATATCACGTTGTGTGAAATTTGAAAAAAAGATTTTGTTACTTGTACGTAGACCAGTTTGTTTAGGTATGGGAAAAAATCATTGAAGGGCTTTTCGAGAGAAAACATCAACCTTTTTTCATTAGTATATTCCTTTTTGGATTGATGAGCTGTAGTATACGAATCGATGTAATGAGGGTTACATCGATTCTTCAAAAAGCGATTCACAAGCAAATGATGGAACGGACAGCTTGCTTTACATTTCGCGCGACAATGAGAGTGTAATATGAAATACGGGAAGAGAGAGTTGCATATCTTATACTGCACGTTGTCATTTGAAGGCACAAAAACCTGAAGAAATGATGATGAATAGAAGACTTCTGAATGGTCCGAAAATGATGCACATTGGACTACAGCACTCTTCTGGTTGAGACCACTTTTGTTTTGGCAGTTATCCACTCAAAGAGTGATACCTCGTTTCCGTAGACTTTAACAGGTATTATTGATACCCTGATTGTGACCAAATAATCCGTGTCACCTAAAAAGCGCGCCTTATTGCACCAAATTGTTCATTATGAAAACCTTTGTGCTTTTTGCTGAACTATGACTAGTAGCAACAGTTAAACATATTTCTCGATGACTTTCCCCCTTCCGCTCTGTCGAAAATTGATAGTCCTGTAAACTGGGCAGGTAATTCAGCCCATCGAGAAATTCCGATTGTCTTCGTGCTCCATGATGCAGAGAATGACCTTCCCCACCGAGACACGTTTGCATTAGTCTACCACGCAAAATAGACAGCAGCAATCTTTCCCGCATTTTGGATGTTCCAAACGGGTCTCTCATTTTCGCCAACTGTTTCCAATAATTCGCATGCAACTAATTGTGTCTGTGTTTGCAAACAGAACTATCCCAAGCTGCTCTTTATCTGATCTGGTGAGAATTCCAGCCGATTACCGAGATGATATGTGGTCTTTTCAGATGCACACAAGCATTGGAACAATAATATAATCATTAAAAAAAACAATTGTAACCAAGACCACAGATAACAGTTTCAGTAACATTTATTCATGCACGAGAATAAAATTGACTTTAATGACCGAATTTAAAGTGACCATGAACCGCACAACGCGGCATACGGAATTTCATTATAAAACGTTTTACTGACCAATTTAATTGTTGCGTTGACAACGACAGTGTGGAATAGAGCACATCTGACCCCAATGAAATAAAATAATTCCTACGTCTCGTCCCTAAGCAACCACTTTAAACGTCTGATGCTCGGTCGTAGTGAACACCATTACCGATGTACTCCGGTCCCGTTCGTTGGACTGCTCCGTGCGTGGGTACATGCATGTGTGTGTGTGTGTGTGTGATCAGTAGCATGCACTCTGCGTGGATTTCCGTAAACGACAGTAATAAAACTCGTTACATAGAGAGGAATTGAAAACAGGTTCCTGTTTATCTGTTGTACAGTCAGTATAGCTATTCTTTTTACTATCATGGTCATAGAAAATGAGCTTTTGGCATCACAACGCGTGGTAGTAGCCACGAAATGGGAATTATTGTTACTGTTTTTCACTGATCCGCACGCATACGATTTTGTGATGGGTCTAATCTGACCAAAAACTGAAGGAAGAATCCGCAACAGAGTGACAATACGAACCTGATGCCACATATGACGGAACTAGAAAAAAATAACGACATGGGGTGCCACATTAGTATGTGGATGGGTCGATACAAAATACACTCAGAAAACCGATGATAATTTTTCAGCTCTACAGAAAGCAATGAATCCTGACATAGCAGCCAGATTTGTGCATTTTCTGGTTGGGTTTCAGCCATAGCTCAATATTCTGTAACACTGTCCATGGGAACCAGAAATCTGTTCCCCGACTTGGACGGATACCAGAGTTATTGATGATTTCTTCAATAAATACGCAAGCCTAGATAACCAGCCAGTGATTGATCAGGTTAAACAGTGCATTATCAGGGGGATATGGTGAAGTGTAAGTAGTACAGACACCAGCTGAATTCATAGCGATCCATTTCGTTACGAATTGACTCATTGCGAAATGGAGTGGAACACGCGTGACAAACTTGATTTCATCAACCCTAAAGCACGTGTAAAAAGTTATTGCTTTATAGTTTACACAGTCGACCTCTAGGCCCTATTTACTTCCAGAAACGGCAAGCTATACTATTTTATGTAAAACATCCTTTTCCCTTTATCCATTTCATTAACACAAGAATACATGTGTGCAAAACTGATATTGGCCAACAATTTCGCATACTCTCTTTCAGCACATTTATGCGATCATGTAAAACGAAGAAACATAAGAGATGAAATGAGCATTTGAACAAAGTGGTGGATAACTGAGCTGCGTGATTAGTGTTTGGTTAGGGGTTGAGGTCAAGTTAGATGAGAAAATTGGATATGGAGATGAACTGGTCCGAACGATGTGGTGAATTGTGGTGGAGACGAGGGGAGGGAATGTCATGGTAGGGTGTGACATCGTCACTATCACGGTAACAACAGTTGCGTCATAAATGCTTCTGAACACATAATTGGGGTTTTAAGCGATGAATAATTATCGCTTCCAAGAGTCGCAAAGTTCGTAAACTTCGAGGCCTCGCAGTGACTCGAAACGCGTTCAGCGCGTCTACACGGTTACTGGAATCTAGCAAATGACGGGCAGTTGCATTAGATGGTAGTTTCCCTCGGTGCCAAATATGCTCTTGAGCCTACACACAATTCTCATAGAACAATTTGTCACGCAACATACATTATATTGGACATCTCTTAGATATTGGACAACAGTAATCAAAAAAATTCAATAAAACCTCCTTAAAGAAAACTAATTCCATTGAAATAATTTTCGGAAGAGTAGTCGAGTTCGCTGAAACGCCTTCTGACAACATAAAAACAGCAGAAGATCAAGTAGTCATCAATTAAACAAGGCTGTAATCTCCATGCTTTGTGCTATGTATTTTTAGTCTTTTTTGGAAAACCTGGTTCATTCACGTTTCTCTGATTTAAAAAGAGATTTTCCATCTCGCAAAATAAGCTGGTGGTAGCTAATGGATTATAAACAACCAAGTCGAGTTTATATTAATAGATGTTTTCCGCATCAGTTCATCATGCGTTTAGTTTCTTTTTATTACCCACGCATTACTTACGTTAATTATTTTTATTTGATGTGGTTTAGTGGCAAAAACTACCACATATAAATTTATCTGTTTCCTAAACATTTTCAATCGTCCCCAATAACAAAAATATTCTAGAATTCACTTGTTCCTAAACTGGACGACTCGGGGACGGGAAGTCAATCCGTGTTTCTAAACGGTCACGGAACGCACTCGTATACCAGTGCTGTCCAAAGGCAATCCACCGCACCAACCAGTCGTCATGGCAGTACTTCAGGCAATACCTCAGATACTTTTTATGTCCCCGAACCAACCGAGGAGGAGGAGGAGGAGAACACGGAAGATTTGATGGTCCAATATCAGGAACAGTTGCGTCAACTAAATGCCTGTATCGATCGTGTCGAATCAAACGAGATCTGTCCCCGTGCGATAACCTCTCATCCGCATATCATGCGAGTGAACGGCCTCGGGACATCTTCCCAAATAACATCTCGTCTTCCAGATCCCAAATCACATGCTGCTCAAATCGGTCCTCCTAGCATTCCAGGCAATTGCGGATCCAACACAAATCGCACCGTTCCATACACTGTTAGACCAACCGGTACAGATGAGTTGAACTGTATTAGTGACTACGAGAGTGGTGACCTGACAGAACGCTCGGACGAGCCGTGTCACAGTGAACCAATGAATACACCGAGTCGAGCAATAGATTCAGATGCGGGTAAACAACCATTTCTCGCCGGGTCTCCCAGTTTGGATCAGTTGGCAGAACGGTGGGTATTTTGATGCATATTAATTTTAAGTTGGGATGAAATTTGTTCTCTTAATGTTGCAAGCATGTTGAAATCGTTAGATCACTAACTAGGCTGATGTTTTCATCGCATTTATTCGCCTGTGATACATTTTCAGTCTTGTTGTCATCATTTTGTTTCAACCTGAGTGTTGTATATCATTATACTTCAGTAAATACGATTTTACTCATGAATGGATGTGGTGGTATTCTACGTATTTCATGAACAGAGGTCGCTGGTCCCAGTAACTGAAGTATTCTGATTTTTAAATTGTATTCCCTTTTCGCGAAGGTCGAAAGCCACAAGGAGTATCAAACCCGAACAAGCTCTTTAAGCACTCCATGCAACGATTGTATCTCACGTATTAAATTTCAGAGCGCGTACGATACGGAGGCGAATTTCACGTACATAGCGGATTTCAAATCACATCGTGTTTCCCTGATCTTCATATGATTAGAGTGTATGGGAATATTTACCGAAAATGTGGCTACAGCGTCGAGTATTGATTTTGATCTACGTGATTTCCTGATTGAGATTATTTGCAAGATATCAAATTTGCGATTATTGTTAGTTCGTATCGGGAAAAACCTTTGTAACACGACACTATTTTATAAGACTTCAAATAACTTTTCAAATTCCAACTACATTGCGAAAGACAGCCCCAATCCTAGAAAGTACTGACCACTCCGTATATGTATTGATCCCTTGTAATAATCGTTTTAGAAATTTGAAGTAGTATTTCCTCTTTATCCGATCATCAGTAAAGGAAAGAAAACAAATCATGCGAGATGGTAACATATCGCTTTGTATAAAATACCAGTTTCCAATCACAAAATAATCGGATCACAGATGGTAGGAAAGCATGTGTTTTCAAAGTGTTCATTCTCAAGCTATCATAATCACATTTTTCTAAGAAAATAACGGGAGGGTGATATGTTGGGGTTAAACGGTCGAGGTCAATCTGTGATACTAAAGAGATGAGAGGGGGGAAGTTTTGTGTTCAATTCCCTTGTTTGGATATAAAGGGGTTACTTAGGCGCTGGTAATAGACTTGGGTCGGTGCCACGCTCATGCCTCGACTCTTGCTAGCACGTCAATTCGAACAGCCTTTGATATTTGTTGTCGGGCCCGTTAAATGAGGATGAAAGCCGCAGTAGTGTCCACTCCTTTGCTATCATCAACTAACCTCGATTGATTGACTCCAACAAATTACCCCCTGGTTATTGTCTTACATCAATTTGATCGTATTGGCTTGAGAAAGAACTAACCGAAAACATATGTTCGATTACGATCTGCGATCTGATATTTGCCAGCTTGTTTTACGCCACCGATTGGGGAGATTAAACGAGTTGGTATCATCTCGTAATGTTTAGCTTCTTTCTGTATTCATTAAATGAACCATTTTGACTTAGATAAGTGGCATTATCGAAAAATTGTGTCATAAGAGCACACCATTTTTAAATCACAAGATAAATTCTTCTTTATCTTGATAGCCCGAGAATAATCTGTCAGTCGATAATTGTCACACTCACAGAGCTTTCCTTAGTTTCGTTTATTTACGGCTACCAATGTGATGGTGCATTTCACATGCACTCTCACTGTGTACTTGTTCATCCAAACAGAACTTTGAACCGATTAAAACTCCGCATTCCAGTGCAGCACGTTTAAAGTTTCACTAGGTAAACCCGTTTCTGAAGGCCAGGGTAGAGCGAGGCACATGATTAGATTTCAATGCTATTCGGTTTGACGTCACTCCACGTATGCACATAGATGGGATTTTATTTGGTTGGTTGGCTGGGTGGGTGCATGATTTGGTGGGTGTTTGGTTGGTTGGGTAAACGGAATCCCACTGTTGGCAACTTGGCATAGGATTGGTTGGCTACTCATGAAATCGGTTTCACGTCTGTCTATGTCGTCACACCCTGCCGGTTTCAAAAATAGAAGTTATCTTGGCCAATCCGATTGCTGCCTGGTCTGTATATTGCCCCAAAAAGCACGGTTCAGACGATCGGGGAGTTGTATGGTTATCGCTACGGAAAATTAATGTGTGGTGTCTATAAGTGGTACAAAGTATCCCACGTGATTATTATTGCGCGTAATCCATCTTGCTGTTCTGGTTAAACATATTTTTGTGATTCGCCACATGCATTTTTGTTTTAACTCCTCCGTGTCTGTGTAACGGACGTTGTTGTTCCCTTACACGCGTCCGCAAACAGGCACAGACCACTTCATGAAACAACATCCCCGCAGTTTTATTGCGTCACTGGCCTTCCTACAGAATATAGTTTGTGTTCGATGAATCTACACAATCAGAGTTATTAGGGGGTGGGGTGTATCTATGCGGAGAGAGGATAGTGTGCGCCTGTGTAACCATAATATTTCTTATCCTCACTAACGTGAACACGCACTCCAAGAAGTTGAATTATTTCCCCAGTGGTAAATGCACAAACTCGTAGATTTGTGCGGTTGATTATGTGGAATGTTTCAGAGTAGAGAAACTTTCTTATTGTTTGGTCAACTGTTCACGCGGTTGATTTTCCATCGATGCGTTTTGCTAAACTGTACTGTGCTGAAAGCGTCTCTCTTTAATTGGACAAATATCCCAAAACAATTTGATCGGAAAATCGCCTTTTACATTCATTCCCGTTTACAGTCTGGATGAATGGACAAATGGGTTCAGAATCAACGAATATAGTCATAATTCGGTCAAAGATGTATGAAGGAGACAAACACTAATCTAGCTGGTTTCTTTTCGCTCGTTCTCACCAGGTCACCATGTCTGCGTAGTTAAACGTGCGAATAGAGTGTAGCGGGATAATTTATGGCTTGGGTGTAGGTGCACCCGTCGCGGTGGGTGATTGGTGTGCCCCTATGAATCGGTCACGAATGAGTCCAACTTAAGTATCTGTCCTACGGTCACACTGGTCTCTATTCACTGTAAAAATAAGATTTGAACAACCTGTTTCTGCGTTGATCGATTCCGTTTAATCGTGATCGCTTCCACTGTGATAGCCTGAACTGGAACGACCTGGGGTGGAAATCCCAATTCAGTCCATCTGAACACCAATCGTCACATGAATTGTACTAGTACTCACATCATAGATCGAAATGCTACATTTTATTTACGCGTTTGACATAGTAAAAAGCACCGAAAACAGTGTTTGCTGCTTTGAGACGTCTCGGGGACATGCTACCAAAAAACTTTTCCAATGCATTTCTTACTCCGTCTGATGGAGATTGTGAATCAAGACTGAGAATGGGATTACCGACTAATGTGACTTCCCACGACTCTTCCAGTCTTACTGTAGAAATTCCGGATAATTACCTTTTAATTAAGGCTTTTTTCAATTAGACAAATTTTCCCAACAACATCGTATATTTGCAATTGCTATCCTGTTTGGAAACATACTTTCAAAATGATAAAAAATCGCTCTACCTCACAGGCACTCACCCACGCACATACCCAACATACACCAAAACACAGTTTGTCTTCCGCACAGCCTCCATGTCAACTATATTCTCGAACTATTCATTCCGGTTTCCATGCTATCATAGTTTTCCGAATTCCGAAGAAGACTGCCAAAACAACAGTTACCAAAAAAGGAATACACATCAGTCCACATGTGGGAACAGGCCGAAAGGAAAACAATCTAACGTCAATCGTGCAAAACTGGGACAGTGAGACACGGTTTAGTGCCAACATCCCAATCGGGGCTTCATCCAACCATATTTGGCCTTGTGCGACTATACCCTTCTTCCGAATGATGGTCACCACTTGTGCACTATAAAATCTGAGAACTCGACCAAATTTGACACTGAGAAAACAACACATACATATGTATATTGGGATTGTGAAAAGTTCAGTAGCATGGACGCATGGACGCTGCTCACGATTTTGTACAGTGCACTCTCTACCAGCTGAGCTACAAGGCTACACCCACAACACTGATCTTTTCACATTAGGATTACCCATTCAACTTACAAAGGAATATGACATCCACCAGCTAGCATACAAACTGACTGCCCCGACAGGTTGTCCTTAGAATTTACCGTAGTCCACCGAAGGAACATCTAAGTCAAGGTTAATTGTGCAAATGGTTGTTTGGCAGATTGAAGTTTTATGTCGGGATTGTGAAAAGATCGGTGCTATCGGTTTAGCCTCGTAACTCAGCTGTTGGAGCGGCTTCTGTGCGTAAATTCGAATCCCACCGAGGCTACTGAACTTTTCACAATCCCAACATAAAACTTCAATCTGCCAAACAACCCTGTGCGCACACATATATCTTTGAACAAAATGATGAAGACTGAATGGCATTATTTTGAGGTACCCCCGATTGATTTGTAATTTAATTCTCTAGTGGGCTACAAAGAGGATTTGACACTTGCATATTTTGTTTTTCCGACGTATCAGCTATGCTCATTATTTTCTGCCCTTTACCAGGGTGTGAAAAGGTAACCTTCATGTTGGGAGTTGTAAACTTACATCTTAGTTACACGATTGACAGCGCGTTGATTTATTCAATTAGACATATTTCTGTACAGTTCATCCGAATTTAGAAAAAATGATCTGCATACTATTATTTTTATTTTTATTATTGTTATTGTCTCTAGCTCTGCCTAACTTGGTTTTCGTTGCCTTGAAATGTTATTCTCGGATGGCTGTTGTTTATCTCTCAAATATACATCGAAGCTCTTGAATTATCCGGATTCGCGGAGGTTCTCGCATAACTCAATGAACATTGTGGATTTGTATTTGGTAGTTAACAAAATATCGAGGGATTGTGGAAATTCCATGTTGTGATTGATTCGAGTAAGATTTCCACTGCATGTGGCAATTTAAATTCCCTGTTCCCATACGTGCACAGCTTGTATTCATTCCAAGCCAAGACTGAAACGACCGCTTTTAGTGACTTAGATGAGCTTTATAACGAGTGCAACTGTGAATTACACAAGCCCATTAATTGTTTTGTTTTCTTTCAAGTTTTTGCTCAAACAGTCCACATTTGGTGTCACATTTTTGACCTCATTTTGCATCAACAATTTATGCACGATGAAACTGACATTTATGTGAATTCATTAGGAAAACGCAACTCCAATCCATTTTTAATCTCTGTAATTCGGTCTTTCATGTTTGTTTACATCAGATTGCAAGAGCTACGATTGTTGCTCAAACATGAGAGACAGGAATTGGAACAAGTGGTGGCGACAAAAACTCAAGCGATTCAACAACAAGAACAATCTATCGAACAGTTGGCGTCCGAACTCGATCAGCTACGACGCGGTCCCGGGGCACAATCCGGACGTGGTCGAGTAACCAACGGACGTAAATGGACATCGGGTACGGTCAGTCCGTCCTCTTCTTGTTCTCTCTCTTCCGACTGTCACACATCCAACCAGTCGGACGGTGCATATCTCTACTCGGACGAGTTATCTGCTCTCCCAAATGATGCCGGCCAATTCGCATCAGATTCGGTTCGTATTCCGGGGACAAACTCTGCAGCACCAGCAGGGGCTGCAATAGGAAATGGAGGAGGAGGCAATCATCGGTTGCAACGTTTTCGTGCCAAGGCTTGGTCCGACCGAACTGAGCAGTCCAATCTGACACCGACCAACACAAGTAATACAGAGGCAATGAATCGTTATGGACCAAATTTGCTTGATCTGACCCGAGCCAGTGAAGGCACTGGAATTCCGTTAGGTGATTTGATTCTGTCCAAGCAATCTATCCCGATTCGACGGAGATTCTCCGAATCCAAACTGCTGCATCATTAAACTCTCAATAAGCGCAAAATGACGCGAAATGATTAAAACATTGAGGATGGCATTTTTCGCCAGCCTCTTGCGTCATTCGTTATAGCCATCGGTCATTTTGGTTCCCCGAGAAATGTGTTTTTCGGTACCACTCGTCCACTCGTGCATTCTGCCTCCAAACAAATCTATCCCCTTTCGTTAGGAGTTTCTTTTCTAGATCTGAAAATCATCTGGCTTTTAAGAACTATGTTTTTACAATGATCTAATCGGATCGGATCGGATCTATTATAGAACAGTCGAGGAGGCTGCGAAGCCGTACTTTGGTCCCCTTCAGATTTTCATCTCAGCCTCAACCTCGTACAGAAGTAGAGTATTGCAAACACACACGGGACATTTCATGTACTGTTTCACGGCGATGCTTGCACTTGGCTGATTGACAGACAGATAAACATGCATCCGCACAGCCCACCCTGTTCCTATGGCTTACTTCTTTCGCTTGAATCGATCACGCCCGCCCGCTGTCTCGCTCTGGGTTTATGACAAGAGTATCCTTCAAAAAAAAAACTATGGCTACAATCATCATGCCGACCTAGAGGAACTAGGCTGCACACACTGTGCTTTTTGCCACTCCCTCACCTAACTCGTGTTATTTGTGCCATTTTGTTTATACTCGATCCGTTTGTTTTGTGTTTCCCATACGGACAACCAGACGAAACTTACCCAAAGCACCGACGCATATGAACCCTCGTTCATCTCGCCTGCTCATCAACTCATGGCCACAATAACACCTTTGTCGACTATTCAATCAGATAATAATGATGATTATCTCATTCAATACATGCCCATTGACTCATGGTTAGACATTATCGAACCTATCGATCGTAGCATTTACCCCTAGTCCGTTCTTTTACGATCTCTTGGTCTATCCACTCTCACTCCTGTCCTGTGTCAGTCCTACTTGACTCCTTCACCCTCCTACCCCCACCCCACCCTGACCACCGCCACACCTCAACTTGCACAAACAACACTTATCACGGACCGCATTCAATCCATTTCCCAAACAATCTATGCTCGATTAATTCACCCTATCTCGTGTCTGTGTGAACACAAATGTAAATAATCCTGTACTCATACGCTTGATGCAAATAAAAAGGCGCCATTAGTATATATTAAAAAATAATAGTTGTTTTATCTGGATACTTATTCACTTGGGGGTTCCCAATAGGATAAATGTTTCTTCTCGTTAAACGTGTTAAGTTAGACACGCGTTTCCCGGTGGCTATCAAAATTGAAAGGGATTAGAATGTAACAGAACTAACGTTTCTTCCAGCCCTACTAGTTGGTTATCTGTTTCCACATAGCAGATCATGCTGTATTCAGCACTGACATACTTCGATACAACTCGGCGCAGATGCCATTTAAATGCTCGAGTTTAGTCGTACTGAGTTGATTTTCTGATGATCTAAGAAATTTCTTCAATAACATCGTCTTACATATTGCTTATGAGAATAATTTATAGGTCTATGATTTATCGAACGACTATCAGTCCTCAGGTATTCGTCCCAGCCCTTTGAAATTTACTGTTATTTTCGGAAGATAGCTGCACATTTTTGCATAGGATTTAGTGGCTTCTTATCTGTGGGATCGCCTTCAAAAAACTAAATATTAGCGTTTATTTTTGAATCTCTTTTCACTCCTTTCTCGTGGCTCAGATGCTTCCCCACCCAAAGGAGGGAACAAAAGCTCAACATCCATGGCTTTATCCGGGTCATTTGGACTGAGCAACTTGATAGTATCCCACCTGCTAGCAAATCCTGGATTGCCTTCTTCGTTATAAAGATTTTTGTACCGTGATTTGTCTGGCGCACATTCGGGACTCAGACATACGGGAAATACAATGAATATACAAATAATATCTGTAACATCACTAGGTTGCCAAAACTTCAGAAAACATTCAACTTCCTACAATGCCTGACTTCAATTAGAAAGTTACCTTCTATTAGGTTAAACTTTTCATTTGGGCTGGCCTATCATTATCTGACAAGTTATAAGGTAAAGTCTCTGAGTGGACCTGTCAATCGGTGGGGAGAGTTGGTGCTCATTACGTTTACACAACTCGTACGATACCGACAACACACGACCATTTTTCTTCCTCTTTCCAGAAGCAGTTCATTTGTTTTGTATATGTTATTTTTGTGACGTTTTACTTTGCTCATTCTTCCTACCCCACCCCCTCAGTGACATGCAGTGTCGCTATCCGTTCATATCACCAATGTAAAAATTATTGTTGATTATTTCAGAAAAATAACCGCATGATGTCTTAAACAATTCAACTAAAATTGTCCCGTATAGTCGTCACACGGAACCCCCTCCCTCATTGGTAATATTGGAATAAAGCTATATTTTAATCGATTTACAATTTATGTGGTTGACAGCTGTAATTCTTGTGCTTCAAACAGCGTTCTAGAGATCCGTGGACAGACATTTGATCACTTCTGGGACACATCAGCAATGCGTGTTCTCTTTTCATACCGTTAACCCTGAGTTATATGGTCATAGACCGATACTTGTCCTTACGGTGCTATGCATTGAAGACATTTTTGTTTGCAGAGGGTAAAAACGAAAATGCCTACAATCGTGTGGGCGCTAAGTTTCCGGGTTCGATCCCTAGTTGGGTCGATGGATTAGCAATAATAATTAGACCCAACGATGTTGAAACAGCGGTCCAGTGCTTCCCACATTTTCAGCTTAAGCTTAATTGGCTCTTTACGTGGCAAACTCCACTCTATGTTCAATCGCTTATCCATAATGTGCTCTTGTTTATTGTTGAAGGTTCAAAAAAACAGACTGCATTTATGAGAGTATTATTCAATTATAAGCTTACTGTTCAAGAGCACGCAATATCGTCATGGCATATAGAAAGTCATGGAAGTGGGGCGTTCATCTATGACATTGTCTCAAGCTGCGATAAACTTAATCCTCTTATATCACAACTTAAATGGGTACACCCTTGACTATCATGATAAACATTTGAGGTAATGCATAAGTTACAACTCCAAATAAAAAAGATATGCTTTTGTAAGGTAGCAGAAGAGCTTATTCTTCCTCATAAATAACTACTGTTCCAAGGAGGATTTTACTCTGATTAAGCTTTCTAATTTGCACGTTTTTTTCCACACAATGCAAAGAAAACATACCGACAAGTGGCAAACTGTAATCATAGTTAAGTCGAAATTATATGATAGTAGACTGTTCACGTAAATTCTCTCATCATGAATGGCGAAAACATTTTCTCCGAGAAACATGAAAATTGACTTTCAAATGCCAACCTTGAAGTAGGAGGCTCGTTGAACAAATGTTTCACAAGTCTACCATACCCAAACCGATACACAGGGGATTCATGGAGGCAACGTATTGGTGAAGTGTATAAACCCGGTGTCTCGTTCCCTGACATGTGCAAATGCTTCGATGTAAACCGAATCCCAATCGACTGTACATTCGAAGGACTGGATCCAATAAAACAATGATGCGGAGGAATAAGATCGATCAAAACTGGACCAAATCAATGATGGCACGCGGTATCAGTTGAAAAAAGCCAATAGGAATTAATTTTGGGAATAGTTTGGGTGAATTTAGAGCAATTTTTGAAAATGGAATCGCGACTAAAATCAGGAGATGTGAAATCGTTATTGAACACTTAACAAAAGAGATGAATAATTTCAAATCTCTAAGACCGTTATTGTGGCGTTCGAGTTATTTCACTGATAAATATCTGGTGGTTGACGGGAAAGATACGCTTCGCGGAGCATGGTGAAAACGAAATTACGTATCTGTGACACACCTTTCAGTCATTCTCTCAAATAAAGTATCACAATTTTGTCTGACGTTGTTCGATTATCTCACAAGCGATTCTCCGTCAACTGTTACTAAACACTAGAAGTCGTAAGCTTAGGAGGCATTTGACTAAATAAATGAACAATATAGGTGGATAATATTGCTTTTGCTACCTGTGTCGCACATATAATTATGCGAGACCATATATACCGTTTTATCGCAAAACGATGCCGCGGTGAGTTTCACCACCAAGACATGTTCAGTAAGTGCGCCTCAAACGTTTTATCCCCTCCCCATGATACCCTAACGACGCACTGTGGTAAAAGAGTTGGTTAAAGTGTGAATTTGGTGGTGATTTTCATGGGGCGTCGCCAATAACACATTCATTTCAAGGTTGTGTGTTCAAACATCGTCACCGCCACCAAACTATCCGCTTGTCTGTATATCAAATTGCAGCTCCGTAATTGGTTCCTCTTGAGCTGAAAAGATTAGCGTAGTTAGGTGTTCACTAAAAGGAAATAAATTAATAGAATAAATGCACAAAAATTAGGTGAGCACCAAATGGAAACCTTTGACCAAAATTCATCAAATGGATTTCTATTCTCCCATGTTTATTCAGAGTTCCGTATAACTTTAAATACTTCACATCATCATCCATCTAGGTGGGCGAAATAAGCAGTTATAAGCAGAGGAAGAAACGCTAAAGGGTAAATTCATACTCAGGTTTCTTCTTCTATTCCAAAGTGATTTAAATGCGACTAATGTGAGTTATCTGATGAACAAATTTGAAAGATTCAACTGTGTCATGAAACTTCTGCAGTCGTGCGGCAAATGCACTAAACACTTTCTAAGAGTCTTCAGCTGTTACAAAGCTATCACTCACTCTTTGACGGGGTTAAAACATAGACTGAAAACGTTAACCTGACAAACACTGCTATCGATTAAATCCACTGACATATCTCAATAATATATATATATATACATATATATATATATATAATGAGAATTTGTTCACCAGACTGTGCCTCAGGAACTGGAAAGTATAAAGCAAACACTGTTTGAAAACGGCTATCTGGAACGATTCGTTCTTAAGAATTTGACAGAACGGCCACCAAGAGCACCACTGACGAAGGTGAAGAAAAGAACTCTTCATAAAACTGCCTTTTAAAGGAGATTACACGTCTGAGTTACTCAGACGCCCATTAGAAAAGGCTATCGCTCGCACTTTCCCTACTGCAACCCTACGTACTCTAGTGACAAACCAGCGACTGGTTTCCGTAAATCTTAAAGATACATTACCTATCCTATCCTCATCTATGATCATTTATCACTTTCTTTGCTTATACTCGGCAAGTTATGTAGGAAGAACGATCAGGCAATTGTCTCAAAGAATCAGGGAGTACCAACCGGCATGGCTGAGTACGAGTATGAAGAAAACGATTACAAATGCGATGGTAGAACACCTTGCAGGTACGGGGCATCAAGCAAACGACAACGCTTTCACTGTGATCTTCAAAGTACCAGCAAACCCAGCAAAGGCTGTTCGTCAACGACACCTTGCTACAGCCGAGGCGGTGGCTATTCGCCTACTCAATCGGTCCCTTTGGTCTCGAAAAATGATTCGTCCAGTCACTTTGTTTTCCCTTGTCATGATCGAGGGGCGCAGACCGGAAATGAAACAGCTCACTCTATCCACCGACTATGAACATCTTCGAACCACAAAACAATAACAACAACAACAACACTGCCCTCATATTTCCAAACCACGCATCACAAGATCACAATCAACCAATCATATTCATCACATCTGACCGTAACACTAATTTGCTAATTTTGAACCCTATATATAACTGTATTAGCCCGAGGAGGAAGTTATCGAAAACAAGCTTTGTTCGCTACAGTGTTTTCCTAATATCTGAATAACAGTTTGAAGTCATTTGAAGAACTCTACATTCATTTCGAATTGCTTATTTTATTTCATCAGAGTTTATTAACTTTGGTTATGAAGTATGGTATGAAGTACGGTAAATAAAATGAGGAAGTGCAATCAATAATTGACCTTCATATCGAGATCATTGTTTCCGCTAAACGAATCGTTCAGTGATGGATTTCGCACCAGCATAACCGAACACTTTCCCCTCAATCTTCACCGAAAAGCCTTGGAGTCACTGCAAAGTAATTTTGAATCCTTTCAGTAATGCGCATGGCACGCAACTCTGTAGTTCTGTTTGCAAACCAAACTTCCCAAACCACTTCATTAAAACCTATTTAACTTACCTTATCCGTATATATTTTGCCGTTTCTCGATGCAAAGACTTGTTTTGAAAAGCGAACTAAGTAGAACATAACAGGAAACCAGGGCGAAATCTGTTAACCGGCTGTTGTTTCCACGACTGAAGCAACCGTAGAATAAATTCAACCAGATTGATAAAACCTAAGGTAGAGCAACGGTATAACAAACACAGTAATTCCATTCATTTATATGGGACACGCTTTCGTGATCGTGAATAAGCAGCACGCTCACCTTCTATCATTTTAATCGATACAAAAGATAAGTACACATATGTGTGTATGCATGTAGGAGCATCTATCGTGCGGAGGGTTACAGAACTTCGAAAGGTGATGGTGCGAAATTGGAGTAAGCAAATTTGTTAAAGTGGTATTTGAACTGGCGAAATATTAGAACAGTGGGATGATTACCTACAGTGTTTGGTCATTGGCTACACCTGAAGGCAGCTTAATAAACCAACCTTAGTGATCTCGGTCCAAGGTGTGTGGTTTCGGTCGCTAGGCTTACCTTTGTCAAATACAGTCTAACATAGGTGGGTAACAAGCTGTGCAAATGAACAGCTTTGTCTTGAACTTGTCTCACGGTCACAGATGGAGGTTATTTCGAAACAGAAAGCATGTGGCAGCCATATGTTTACAGAAGCTTTCTGGAACACTATTGAATGTACCCATTTCCATGGTTTAAGTACACAATTAAAGAGCAACGTATGGAGTCTTGATCTGTAACTCATGAAAAAGTTAAATTCCCTTTGACAAGTTAGTCTTTTGCTAGTCCATTATAGGTTTCTTCCAGGTTGCGCTATTTATCGCTCTAGCGACATTGCCTAAGCAATTTGCGATAATCTCTTGTATCACGGCTTGTATCATAAATCCGAGTCATAGGCTGATCTGACCCAGTCTTTCTCTTGTAGGATAACCACTAACGAACACCTCTCCTACCGTTTTGTCACTTTCGAGAAGAGAGAGGTTTTCCGTCAGCTCTGCAATAAACCGCATTGAAGACGTCCCCTCCTACTGTTCATTGTTGGAGACTGGGATCCGAGATGCGATCAAAAATGGAATTCGAGAACAGCACAAACCAGTGTTGCAATAACCTTTTTACCCATACTTCAACACTGAATACTAATAAAAGGAGCCACATGGCTCTCACTGAGTTATACAAAATGGATTCTATGTCGTTGGCATGCATTTTCCGGTCCTCATTATCACGCGCATATTGTCGTTCGGGTGGCAGTTATGTGAAAAGTCATCATTTGGACATTGGGTCTCTGACTATGAGGAGGTAATAGTTTCAAAGGGAGATTCGTCGGTGTGCTCACCATCTTTTGTCACTGGATTCGTATCGTGTGACTATAGTCCACTATCTCCCTTTAACGTTGCTTAACTGACATGACCGACGTTCGATGAATGAAGTTTAGGTAAGATTAACCATGGAGAGGAGGATAAAAAGGCAATCAGCTGGTGCATAGTCGGGAGTACTACGAACTTGTTCATGATTAGAACTCTCGAGAAACATGGCTGCCACCGTTACTACCACATGAGCTGGCTCTGACAAATTGTAGAATATCAGACTGAAAACCGTAGTTCTCATTCGGTCAACTTCAACTTGTCTAGTGCGCTTTTGTGCGTTTGATAGATTTCTCTACCGTTTAATTTTTGGGACATTTACTTAGAACTAAATTCTCATTACGTACTTTGCGCGTTAAAACTGAATATTACTTGAAACAAAATGGGAAAAGCTGAAGTTTTAAACTCTCAACCCGGTAAAAGAATGCCTTGATTCGGCAAAAATCATCATCAAGGATTATGTGAACCCATCAAAAAAAATTATTACAGTAAACTGATGTATTGTTCGCTGGCACAAAACTCTATGGTCCGTCTCCTAAACATGTGTATCAAAACGCTGAGCAAACGGAACATAATCTGAGCTCTTCTAAATCCTATATCACAGAAATTCCCTTTGGTAAACCAACCGTTTCAATCCATCTGAAGCGACCTCCGACTACGTCTACAACGAAATTGTCTGGCGGTTCCCAGTAACGAGATGCGCGTCGAGAAATTCATTCAGTTTTAAATTTCTTTGTGTTTGATTTCACGTTGGTTTTCAATTAAGTGCAGCACTGAAACCGTCTATTGTTGTATTTTCACACACACACACCTGAATCCAGACTAAGTGCCAAACAAAACATAGTACAAATACCCTCATAAAAAAGAAAAAATGTTCCATGATTTGCATGTGGGCGGGATACTGCCAGGTGTTCTAGGTCAAGGCAGGTGAGTTCTTTTGAGGAATCCACAACCGGAGCCTTTGGCTAGCCAAAGCCTGACCCGCAAGGCAGCGGGGCGGTGTGCGGAAACCGCAGTCCATTGGGAGCCGGTATCCAGTTCCTCGGGTCGTACGCCCTTCGGACGAAGTCAGACGTCCAAGGTGCCCAATACACCTCGATGCCCAATCAAGCCGGTGACCACTGCCACAACCAGGGAGTTGTGTGTGTGTGGTTCGTAAGCCTCCTCATGGTTGGTTTGGAATCAGGGTTTTGGCCAACTCCCCTAAGTGAACTGCCAGTGGTCCACCAACCGGGTTATAGCCCCGGACGTCGGCTTTTCGTCCTCTCACTTTGGTGGGAAAACACCTCCGCCACGAGGAGGCAGTGAGAAGACCTTCTTTAGCAGGGGCTATTTGAGACGCTTGGTCGTATGGGAGCATTTCGCGAGGTGCAAGGGAAGGGTGACCAGCCACAGGCCTAGACACCCACCGCCAATCATACTGAGGATTTCAGAGGCACCAAAACCATGTACACCCAAATATCTCTGTTCCTTTATTCTGAACTTTGTATTGGATGTAAGTTCGTACGCGGTTCTGTCCTTGAACTACCTCAGGGATGTCAGAGTGATGCAAGACAGTAGGCTGTCCCAGCTGGAGTAAGCGGACGATAGGTTACTGCGGAGTGAGGATTCATGTGAGTTGCAAGCTTTTCTCGATTATTTGATTGATAATGCAGACAAATGCGGTATGCGTTAAGCACCCTAAACGTTTAACCTGTTTGTTGTTCTAGAGATCCACTGTTGTTCTCTGCACCTCAGTCTAACAGGAGGCAATACAGATAATGGACAAATGCTTAAAACTGAGGCGTTTGCATCACTCTTGGTTATTGAACTCTAGACGAATTTTCTACACTCAAAAAGAATATTTAATAATTTTTTGCCGGATGTCTGGTTGGTTATGCTATGATGTGCAAATACGCGGCCATTACAAATTAACAATCAACTTGGACTATTGGTGTTTGAAGAGCACCGTCTACACTGCATTGGGTAGTCGAGTGAAACATCAGGACAAGAAATTCTGAGGTTGGAAAAATTATACTGGACAATCACAGCCGCGTGCTAAATCAAATCCCTTATTTCGGTGACTTCATCATGTGTTGTGCATATGTCACTGTATAGGATTTATCGGTGTGTAAATTTGACGAAGCAGGTAGTGTTTCTAGGATCACTGAGGTTGACTAGAATGTGACGTAACTCTATGTGCTGAAAGTCCTAACCAATGTACTTGCTCATGTGAAGTCGCATTAACCTCCCCGAGTGCAGACCAAGAAAACCTTCCCAGTCAGCAAAAAAGTTACTTGGAAGATAATGTGAATTGTTGTGAAAATTATCTCGTAAGCTTTGGTTCGATTTCTAGTTTGTGCGCTTTCTGTATCCTGATAGTGAAGGTGTTCCCAGTTTTTAGTTGTCTCTTTTACTGCCTTACTTGATGGAAACAACATGCAAGATGTCTTAACTAAAATCGTTGAACGTAAATTAGAGAAAACCGATGATACACACTAAAACTGAATCAAGATGTCCAGTGGTTAGGTGTGACAACAATGTGGATTAGTGCGGAACGAATCTGATGAGACGAAAAGTAGGAACTTNTAGGAACTTTCAACTGGTAAATTGTCTAAGGTTGCCTTGGGATGAGTTTATTTTGATAGTGGAAAAACAATTTCAGTAGTTAAATAAATAACTGAAAGGCAGCAGATTGTGCGGTTAAAGAATTTGTTGGGTCTGGAAACTGAAAACAGCGAAGTGGGAAACATCAAAGCTAAGATCGGGTCAAACCACGAAAATATGTTTTCTATAATTAGCAAGCCAGCGGTTCGCGTTCGGTCTATTGACTCAAATATTTATACAATAGAAACATCGAAGGTCTCCTTCCGGCTGTTTGCGTAACTACAACTTTGTGATTTCAATCAATAATCAAAAGCCTTGTGTGTGATTCCTGTTAACAAGCCATAATTCTATGAGAACAAACATGAATACATTTGTTGCATCCAATTCATTTAGATGATTAAAAAACTTTGCTAGAATGTTGAACCCTGAATGCTTGCTGCCGACCCGCGCCGCACCGCACCCCACTCCCGGATGTTTTCTTCTACTACTTCCTTTTATCTTATCTAATGTTAATATCAACCGATTGACAACTATGGGAAAAAAATGTCGTTGATAAACTCTGCAGGAGCAATCTCAACGCAAATGTTGGCAAGCAAATAGAATACAAATGGTAATCATCAAGTGATTGTTCTGAGTAACAAATCCCCACTTGAATTTCGTCCGACAAAAGGAATCACTTAAATTATAGCTCTGGAAAACATTTGAAAAACATTTGTTTAAAAAAATGAACTTCGATAGCCCTGTTAGGTTTTATCCACATAATTCCTGTCAGATGGTAAGTAACTCACAGAAGGCGTAATCACACTGAGCATCAATCAACTGCCTCCATCTAATTGACACTAGTGACCAGATAAATGGGATATATGCTATGTGACTCTGAAGCAAAAGCAATTGCAGGAATCAGATGGAGCAGCCTGTCGGGGGCAACCGGGTTGAACTCGAAACCCAACCCAGCCCAGCTCAGCCCAGCACACGCACAACATCGATTCATCGCAGAACTGATGGATATGCAATGATGGCGATTCCTGTCAGGAGCAGAGAACAGTTGATCAGTTACCTCGGAGTATGCAGTATTCGTCTGCATAATTTGGTCATCCGCGATGAGATTTCAGTTGGTCGAGTTAAGTAGCATGCATAAATGCAACTAATGCTAGAATAACTCAACTACATAACAAATATTGTTTCCTTACGTAATCAGGGCCATACCACCACCTCAGGTGATGATGAAACTCATATTTTTTAACTGGGGAATAAAAATAAAAGTAAAATTCCATATTTGGTGTGCAGCAGAAAGTTTTCAAACCTTTTAGACAACGTTTTTATGAACGACTCCGTGAAACTTCTGTTGTGGTCTGTAAAAACCAGATCCAAACCTTACAAGGTAAAGTAATATTCTGGTTATTCACTATTAGTCTTTCTTCAAACGACTGGTGGGAGGAAATTTTTACTTTGACAAAAGCAAATTGTGTATAAGCCACCGGCGGTGAATTTAGTTTATATAAAAGAGAAGCTTCGCGACACCTAGAATGATAGAAACATGAATTAGAAAGATAGGATACATTCACGGATGTTTCAATATTATTATGTTTCATCATCATCATCGTCATCATCATCATCATCAATCGTCTATCCAGGATTTAACATAACGCATTAATCAAAGCTTGGTGCAGGTATTCCAATTTACTCACATCAATTCCAGTCTTCACGATTATTACTCGGTTGGAAGTATTCCGCACCTGATAATGAAGTACAACGGAAGCCAGTTCGTAGGTAAACAAAAACCACAGTTTCGAAAGTTTGCCAATATTGCACACGCTCACTACGATTGTTTAAAGATCAATCAATGAACTAAGATGAAGTCTAAGTATTCCTGTTTATTTAGTTTGAGTTTACAAAATCAATGTGTATTTAAGAAGTTGACGGTAAAGATAGATACGGGGGTGTGTGAGTAAATTGCTCCCGTGTTTCTCGCTTAGCGAAATCTCTGCTCATAACGAAATCACATCAAATGCCGCAATTGTTTATTACTCTCAGAATGGAATATTGAATGTAATGAGGTTTATATCATATTTTATAAGCCTGATATAAACACTATATGGATCTTAATTTGTACTCAGTAATATCAAGGTATGTAGATCGAATTAAGCAATTTGGACGGAGATAGTGTGAAAAAATTGAAAGTGGTAAGTGAAACTTCATGCACTTAGATTGTTGCCAGCAATCTCAACAGGACTTCGGTTGCACTGTTCGCTGAATAACACAAAGCGAGGAAAACAAACCCACGAGAAAGTGCCTTTTCTTTTAAAGGTGTACTACCTGGAAAATGAGACATCCAGCAGAAGCGAAGTCTTTTTTTCGTTGCAAGAGGAAAAGCAAAATGTGAGTTATCAGGTTTTAATCCATGTATCCCGTAGCTCCGGTGCTCTCCCTCATGTCTGATATTCTTTTTCACTGGTTAAAATCAACAACTATAATAAATCAATTATCTAATCTGAAGTATTTCACACTTTTACGTGCTTTTATCTGGTGTGTAACTTGCCTTGTCACAGATAATACTTCTAACACGAGTGTCTTTAGTGCTCATTATCATCAAATTTAATGCTCACTGATGAGGTTTTTTTGTATATACGAGACGACCAACAAAAGTCTACGTCAACTTCTCTATTCTCCAAGAACTTCGGTTCATATTTAGTGTAGGTTGGTTCTAGACGTGAGAATCTCTTAACATTCACTAAGTGTAAATACCGTTTTGAGAGGTGTTCCTTCCTACTAAGACTTGCTGGTGGTCTGAAGTTGTAAGTCAGAGGAATTAAGCACAGTTCACTCTTTCACACAAACAATCTCGTTCAATTTAGAATAAGGGTTACTGTTTGAAACGATCCATTACCGTAATCATCAGTTCCATATTTCCTGCTCAGAGAATGGAACGTCTTCCGTCGTTGTGAACAATCATTTGATCATCGGCTATGCAGTTCACGAATGCAATGGTGAAAAACGGATCAAAATGGGATTGCTGCCACTGTAACGGAAACCGAGAACCCGTCTAATGGAAGTAGTTCACTCCACTCAATGCGCTTGTGGTGTTGTGGATGATATTGTCCGTTTCGTTGAGGCCAAAAGCGATTGCGATTTCATCAAACAAATCCTCACGATTCTAGTTTAGGTCCATAACAGGTGATGAATTCACGCATAAATACCAAGAACATCGTTTTGCTAAATAGTTTAATGAATTTTCCACTGAGTCTGCTATCTAAATGATCACTACTTTAGTTTCGTCTGATGGAACCATTTCGTGAGGAGTGACGGTGCTCACACTGCGTAGCATATTTTCGGAAAAGTTCGGCAATGAAAATTGGGGAACTTGTGCAGAATAACTAGCTAGTACTCACCCCAGTTCTGTCATCTTTTGTGATTTTGACGTTTCGGATATATTTTGGTGATATTTCAGTTTTATATCGGAATAATATCTGACGATCTAGCAAAAGTCTGTTCGCTGCGAACGGTCTTGATGCAGTTTGTAGATCTGGACTTCCTGACATCCGCGTACTTAGGTGTTGTCTTCCTGGAACATTGAGGTTGGGCTTTGTTTCACGTGACGGAGATCCGAACGTGCTGTTCTTCACATTCATACCCAAACGAAATAATAAGCGAAATAGAATACTTGATTCTTCCCAACGGTTAATTGAAAGTAAGGTGGCCTGCGTGAGCATAGTTGAGGAGTGTGTATAAATAACAACTGAACACAGTTAACGAAAATCAGGTCATTCGAGTGTGGATCACCCTACTTTCTAATAGTAAGTGCTACTCCCTGTGGTATGAGATTTGTTTTCGTGAATTTATTATACGATGCCATTCATTTCTGTTGACATTCTATGATCTGTTATGCGAAAAGCACAACGTCTGTACGCGACTGCAATAAGTGGCATGCCTAGTTCCATATTCATAACCGTGATGCACATCAAGCGCATACGGCAAACTCGTCGTCCTTTAACATTTTGTCAGATTGCCAAATGTTATGAGATCATCAAACATGTGATTGGTCTGTACCAAGCGCAAATTCACGTGGCTTTATTAAACCTTATGTAGTTTTAAAAAATATATTTTAATTAACCCGTTCAACCGTCATATGCGAATCAACACGAGAAGTGCAACAGAACAAGAACATGACTGAAGAAACTGATCCCAAATATAATTGGGTAATTCAATTAAGAGGACCACCTAAATTTATAGCAGAAACTAGAGATTTCAGTCAGTTTTACATTTACTATCACTCATTAGAAATGCGCTATCAATAATCTTTATAAACTAAAAATTGTTCAAATAGTTGTTTGGCAGATTTGAAGTTTGTTTGTCAATTGTGAGGCTACTGAACTTTTCACAATCGACATACAAACTAAAAGTTATCGTAGATCGCCTTTGAAACATACTTCAGCATTTCACTTTTTTGATTATAGTTCAATTTGTTCGATAAAAAGAGAGTTAGGTAGGAATAATAACTTGTGAAGCTTTCACATGAAATATTTCCCACTAATGAATAGAAAGGCAGGAATGAAATATCCTTGGATAGATTTATCTCACAGCAGTCGTTTGTCAAGCATTACTCCGCATTTTAGATTTCTTGAAGACAGTGTAGGTTTGCAGAAGTGCCGATTATAACCTGTTGATTGCAAATTTATTGCATTTGAGAATGATGATTGCACTGACTACTGATGAAATTCGCACGATTTCACCCTGAAGTTTTTGAAACGTGTAACCACCAATGTCGAACTATGTGCACAACGCTAGAACAAATGAGAAGTGCATTAAAAGTACCCGGTCATACATCCAAGTTGAGTGTGAGAGAAAGGGACTGAGCTGAAACTGTCAGCCTCGTCCTCAATGTCAGTGTTTAGGAATACAAACACATTCCATCAAGGAGTATCTATGACATACAAAGATATTAAAGTCAAGGCGACAGAATTGTTCCAAAACAAAAACGTGAGAATGAGAAATAAAGCTGCCAAACAAGCTTTATCGATCGCTTAAATAGGACACGTTCTATAGAAAAATAAACCATGAGATATGTGAATAAAGATGATGACCCTATTAGGATCAGATAATGTAAATGGTGTGTACGGTGTGTATGGGTATGCATGCATAAGTGCGTCCAGAGAGATCGAGAATTAGTGTTTCAGGGAATGAGTCGCGGGATTTATTTAACCCTAGCTATAGAGTTTTGAGAAAACCCGGAACACATCAATTGGGAAAATATTGAATATGTGTGGTCGTGCGCCTTCTGTGCATTTACAGTTTTCACGAGCCTCAGTGCAGTGATTGGCTTTACGTTAAAGTATGGCCATCCCTCGACAATTTCACATATCTGATAGTGAGGAAAATAAGCAATTGATTTTTCTGCCAAATTTCTGTTACACAAAGTAAGATCTTTTCAATTCCTGAAAGTTAATAAGCAGTGATGAACAAATGAAAATGAAGTATTCGCACTTATAAGAAAGTTTAACATACCTGAAACACGAGGCAACGATGAAATGCAAAAATACATGATACGCTCATCGCATTATGGACGGAGAATAATGGATTTACGCGCATCAATACAGCGACTTGAAGATAAAAAATAATTTTAGAATTCGTGTATGGCATTGCACGCTTGAGGTTTAGTCCACATTGTTGTGATCTGGATCAGCTGGATTAGCGTTATCCTAGATGTCTAGCCGGAATCAACTACTATGGGTCTAATACAAACGTATCAACTATTTGCCATGAAACCCAAAACAAAGAGATTTGGTTAAGGTATTCGTTTGCTCGTTCACTTGTGATCTTGATTGTGTCTGAGTTTTACGATTCCCACCGCTTCACTTTTTAGGAGATTTATTTCACTGTCTAAAAATGAAACCCTAGTCCATGATAAAATATTTCGTTCGTGAAAAACCTGTCAAATTGTTGTTATACATGGAAAAGATTTAACACTTACACTAAATTTATGCAGTAAAAATGATAGAAAACATGTTGCAACAGGGTGTGACTTTTTAACACACTCGTTGGGGGAGGCCGTTTGCATAAATTTTCCCTTAGTTTATAAATTAATTTGTTTACTATGTCAACCATTCCGATATCTCATCAGACATGAATTACACTGTAATTTTGAACCTCACATGCTTTGTCAAGGTGTTACTGAATTCCCAGTTCCAGAACTAAATCAGTCGAATGATTGACTGATCGTGCCCTATTTAAATTTATTTGACGATATCAGTTGTGTTTGTGTGTGTGCGTGTACTTTCCCGAGTAAATAAAATTGCTAACTTTCTGCTTATATTCACGTCAGTCATTTAACAGGAAATCTAAGGTCATATAGATCGATTGATATCGAATTTACCTTCTCTTGTGTCTACAAACAGAAAAGAAGTAGCAATCCACTGAAAAGCAAAGCCAAAAATTTGGAATAGAGTGAAGCTTTTGTTTTTCGCACACCAGTGGTGGGGTTTTCCAAATAAAAAGAATTCATTTGACAGATACCTGATCAAGTTTCTGATAAATTATTGTAGGATTTCGCTGTACACTGCATAAAATTCAAAAAACAACCAGATTAATATCCCCATCCGTCAGCCGCATCGGCTGGATTGCTAGAGACTTGAAAAAGGATGATCTGGGCATCATTTATCGGATGCTGAAGAACTTCTAATGGGAAATTCAAAATGATGCCTTCTGTTCAGGTTTTATGCACCCCCATCCCTAGTTTATTCATGGAAATAGCATTTTGTTATCAAAGGAGTCGATATTCCAAGCCACGGGGAAAGCCACAGACTACAAAGGAACAACAGTGATGCATATAAAGTGATTCTCATAAATGGAAGCCAGAATATTACAACTATCAGCAGTTTTGGTTGCACACAAGGAGGAGGGGATAGTGTAGGTTATCCTATCAAAGCCAAAAGAGCAACTGCCAAAAGAAGATTCCTCAAACGTCTTATGTTAGTTAAAGTGTCGAGACTTCAAAAGGTTCTATATCGGACAAACCCGTCGAAAACTGAAGATACAACCAAAAAAACACACATCATCTGTCAAAAGAAATAAGGCGAAGTTGCGAATTTAAATTAACATGGATGCTGAGAATCCCACCTTCAAAATGAAGAAAGCAAATATATTTGGAATAGGAATTACAAAGTCCATGCAGGAATTCATTGAGGCATTTTTCTTGAGATATGACAGTACAGAAAAGTATCGAGTACTAAAACTCATTTATCCCTTCCTAAGACAACACTATTGACCTTAAGCTGCATCACTCAGAACCGATTCACACCGCTTTTGAGTTCTATTAAGACGGCAAATCAACCAATGGACAGAGGATGTAACCACGATAAAAAAGAAGCCAACTAAATAGCAACAAGCCAACGGAATGAATCAATGGGATTGAAGGGACACAAACAGCCAAACAAAATCTTCTACCAGAACTATGTAGGCCGGATGACACGGAGGACTGGCTTTTCCCTAAGTCACACTAATGATGTTGCCTAGTCTACCTGCTAAACGTCTTCATAAAGAACAGCTCCAGGTCAGAAAAACCTCCAAGACAAACATCGGTATCCCGAGTTATCAACATTCAAGAATATATCCATTAGGTATATGATTCCTTTTTGTAAGCTTCGAATGCCAACATCAATTCTGCAACTGAATACGTGCTTCCTGAGAGAATACAAGCACACCAACTCTTGATGAAGTACTTTTTAGAATGTGACGCTTAGATGAGCTCATAAGATTTTCCAACAAAACTCATTATTGTGTATAATCCTTGAGTTTGGATGTTGCTAAAGTTCACGCCTTTAAGTTTCGTTTATTACCTCGACTCCGGCATGAAAAATAGTTCTGTTAGTGAATAGCTGCTCTCTCGTATGACGACACAAGAAATATTGGACACTTATTTCCTCGTTCTCGTGACTTTTCAGTTACGAGTACCACGTTTCAACCCGCAGAGGAAATTGGACCACGTACTGTGTCGGGTTGGGAGACGAAACTGAACCGTAACATTCAGAGTTCATACGTAGTACCAGATGCCTGCTAAAGTTCTAATTGATATATCCAAACACGACATTATTTGGTGATAGATAGATTCACCATCGTCTCCCGTCTAATACCATACTTATCTTAGTGAGGCCTCTGTTTTGCCACTTTAAGCCTGAAGGCTTAGATTGGCAGTTATCATGAGTTAGCCGTAATGATTTCCTTAATGGAATGGTGGAGTCCAATCCTTCATGAGTCACGTACTCAAACCCAAACACGACCACTGAATTTCCTCATTGACTTTGCATCACACGGCAGGCCTTGATTAGCCTATGGTTTCTTTCATTAGAAGTGATTTGTATGTGTAAAATAATTACAAGGGAAGCAAAGAGATAGAAGGTACCCTGCAAAATGATATTCAAAAAACAGGAATTCTGTACTAAAAAAGCTACTTGTTTAAGGTGCCGATCGTTGTTCGCGTGGCTCAAAGTAGTGACCTCCAACCTGACAATTCAAAGTTCTGCTTTAAGTAGTGTCAAAATTCGTACGCTCTGCTGACCAGCCCCATCTGGAACAACCAAACCTCCAGTCATCAAACCTTTACTTTGGAAGTAGAAGACAAAGAATTGAAACTTATCGTTTATTTTCAAACGAGCTTTCGGCGTTAGCGATGGGCTAAAGTATTCAAAAGCACGCGGTTCCATTTCTCGATGTGTATGCAGCTTCCAGGTTCGATCATGTGACCCATCAAATTGTGGCGTAAAACATCCGTGGTTTCAATTCGTTCAGGAAACTCAGAGCTCATGAACACAAAGGTGAGTGCCAATGGCAGTTATGTCATTTTCGTATTTTTCTCTTCAATCCAAGTTATGAGCTGGGTCAATAACAGTTTTGGCTTGAATTTCACGTGATCTCAACTCGGACTTTACGCCATTAAATTTCAGGTACGTTATATGGCGTATGTTTAGTCACAACAACTATATTGTGAAAGGCTTGACACGGCTCGTTTGCTGTTTCTCATGTACCTGACTCTATGCGGTTTGACATTTGGAGTTTTAATAAAACGAAATATTTCCAGAAGAGAATTCGTCGTATATATAGCAAATGAAGCGTAAACTGAAAAGTAATGAGGCACTGGAGACCTGTTCCGACCTGGTTGGGTCTCATCAGCACTGCAAATCTATCGACCCAACTGGAGGTCGAACCCGGGACGTCACAGGTAGAACGCAAGCATGCTACCCACTCGGCCACCGGGAAGCTGATTGGACAGCTTTTTTACCATTTACACGATATAGTACGGTTTGCAATCAGTGTACACCTTGTACATTATTAGTTTCTCCAGTCAGGAGATTGTTCTGCTTTAGGTCACATTCGGGAGACAGAAAAGGGTAGCATATTAGCCTCAACAGTATTACAACACCTAGAAACTCCTAGGCAATATCGTTTTACATCACTGATTACTTGGATTCCATTGCCGACACTTGGAGAATAGTCTGAAAGCCACAGAACATTCTAAACAGTAAGCAGATCATTCAACTGCTTTTGGTTAGTTCAATCAGTGGCATATGAATATTGGCATTACCTTGGTCTTTGGTACGTGCATGGTACAGGCCAAGTCTGTGAAGTACTAGGACTGTGATTCCTCCCTCTCTTAACCAAATGAATATATTTGATTGATAGACATCAGTAACAGTGAAATGGTGACAGCAATCAGAAAAATGCTTGGAAAGACACGGAGCACGCAGGTATAAATTGTGTTGAGCGGTCATTCAATCAATTTATTGAGAAGCAGTTCAAAATCCTGCTGACCGACAATCTGTGTGTATCGCCTTCGTGCGATAAGATCTGACAGTTGTTAAGCTCAATTGACGCATAACGCAGTGAATGGTGCGACAAATTTGATTAAAATACATCTGTCTGCTGGTTAATTCTCGCTGATTTTTAGTGCAACAAGCTGTTTGATGACCAATACAAAGCGATGTGTGAACTCGGTTACCATGTGCAGCAAATGGAAGCAAACGTCTAACGAAGGACTGATCTGGTTTCGGATCAAAAAAGAGTAAGTTTCTATGAGACGAACTGGTAAGCGAGATGCGATGAAGAATTCGAGGTGGGGGCGGGAGCGTTGTTTTGCAAAACACGTGGCTTTTAAATAAATGATTTTAATTTTCTTTACTGATACTGCATACTGAATTTACTGAGTTCTTAACAAGCGGTGATGAAGAATAACTTCATAATGAAAAAAAGTTTTCGGTTTCAAACCCCACCATTGTCGGACCTATTTCATTTCATGTAGCCCAGAGACAGCACTTGATCAGCTAGAAAACGTTTTTTTTCTGGAACTTGACTTGTTTAATAAATTGAGGTCAAAACATCGGCTTTATTCAAAACTTCAAGGATTATGAAATGAATTTCCTTGATTGATTCCCACGTAAAACCTTTACCTTAGCGAAACCGGTCTATTGCTCCATGAAGACGCATATCTCCATGTCTAATCCGATACAACTAAACATATGAACAACTTAATTCGAAAAAATTGTTGTTAGATGAGAAAAGTTGGTAAACTTCATCAATTTAGTTAAACACCATAAAATAGCAGGCATGGGTTAACAGTAAGCAGTGGGAATGATTTTCCTGCCTCCGGATGTGATTCTCCTTCAAGTGCGTTTCGTTATTCCCAACGTGTTAAATGTATTTTTCAGAATGAATTTCTTACTATGTAGGAGCTGTTTCCTTTTTTCTACGACTCATCAGTGGCGGATGAAGTTTTTCTTTCGTTGATGGAACTCAAAAAGCAAACGTTTGGGTTTCGGACCGAAAACCTTTGATCTGAGATAAACGGTCAACAACTAACGAGCTGGATTTGTGGCTTTATTATTTTGAAGTTATTGGCCGAAATAGCCATTTAGATTTATTGCTCACTAGACACTATATCCGGATATTACTTGCAGCTCAATAATACGGCTTTCGGCTCATAATCTGAAGGTTTACAATGCTAATCTCGTCAGGGACACCGGAGATGGGACTCCAAGATGATGGGTACCATTGGACACGAAACAGTCGGTGATCAATCGCACAAAGTTTGTTCTAACCTGTTCAATCGAAAAGATTTAGACTTTTTCTGGATCATAATGGTTGGTTGACAATGTGGAGATGTTGTCATGACTTAACCCCTTAAATGGGCAATTTTTGAATGGTTTCAATAGTTACATTGACCCCCTGAACCCTCAGCAGCTATGCTATTTGGTTCTTCAGATTGAAATTTGAGTTTCAAATGTTTTAATCAGGAAAGAAATTCAAAATTTGCACTCTGCGGAATTCCAACACTGCCGTGAAAATCTGCCGCATGATTCAAATCAAACGACAACTTATTTTACCCTTCAAAATTGATAGTTCTCTTCAAAAAGTATCTGACCAATTGAAACATTCTACTAGGGCCTGCCTGTGAGAGACCGTATCATAGAAAAGTACACACACACACTGCACACACATTGCACACATTGCAATCCAACTGCAACGTGGTCTTTTACATAACCAATTCATTTGTATAAACCTCAAAAAGAGAACGAATCATGAGGGGATGTTGCTCTAGGTTGATCTTGTGCAAACATTTCATCGCTTGCAACTCACTAAATATGAGCAAAGATTAGGTTAGATGATAACACCTGACAAAAGCTAATAGATAAGTGAATTATGTTTTGCGTGTTGCCTTGCAAACGTGTTCACTTGCATTCATCCCATTAAAGATCCTTGCGAAGGGAGAAGTAATTGAATTAATGCACTAACTAATACTGAATTTACAAAATTAGTCCATTAGCGCAAGCAGGGGAACATGCTTTGTTGGCGTACCTATCCTCCAACAGTTACAATCATACTTAGATAAGAAAATAGCAGGAAGGTGATGCGATGGGGTCAACTAGTCAAGGTCAATTGATGTTATCAAACGGGTTGAAGAGGAAAAAGTTTCCATCTGGTTACGTAACCGTTGCCAATTTCCTTGTGTCATCACTCCGTCCATACGTGATGTAATCCACTTTCGGCTGCGGAGTTTGTGTACCACTGTTTTCATGCAGATAATAAAGGCCTTCACAACTGAATTTTAATTGCTTCGACTCTTGATACGATTAGTTAACCACTTGCAGTAGGACTTATGTAAGTTGCACCAGAGGTGCACTTGAATTCGTAGACATTCACCGAAGAGGTTAACTTATCCTCATTCCGACGTCAGACATCTGGGTGGTATGTCGAGAACACGCATCTGAGTTTGGCAGCAAGGGAACGGTATCTCATTCGCGGTACCGCAGACTCTTTTGACATTTTCGGTTACTGAATAGCCCTAGAAGTTGAGCTTGAGGAATCAATTTTTTCTCTCCCTCCGTTATATTCTTAGATACGTGTGATGTGAACAGCTGTAGGATGAGATAACGGAACACATTTTTGTCGAAGATCTCTGTTCTGAACATCTTATTGAGTTGAATAATGCAATAGATTTAAATACAGCTTTGATAATTTTATCAAGGTTATGTGACATTAGATGAAATAAGTTTTAACCCACGAGAACCGAAATGCCTCCTGAGAGTGAAGTTAACTAAGTGATTTGATTTCTAGTTGGTTTCAGCGCAGGCAACTTGAGTGTATCTATAGAAAATTCAATATTAATAAGAAGAAGACGAGTACGCAAAGCATCCCTTTCAAACCAAAATCTTTGTATGGCATTCCACGCTTATACCTTACAACTAAGTGGTTGCTGAGTAAATGGTGTATTAGAGTGATTGTTCATTTTATTAGGTGTATTGTGGTTACATTCCATCACACTTGTGCGAGTACTTAGCCGTTGCCGACTGTGACCAATATAAAAATGTTTCTTTTGTTATTGTTGACGAAACTGAGGTAATACATTCAGCGTTGGGATAATTCTCTCTGAGAACAGTTGTTCAAACCAGATCGTGGTCCAACTTGGTCAAATTGCAGTAGGTAGTACACTAATTAGCAAATAGAACGTTTCAGGTTTCCATCCGGTTGGTCATATATTGCTTATGGTATACTTCCTCGAAAACTGACTCTATTGCCGCAGTTAATGTTGTTAGGCACATCTTTCGCATAGGACTTACCACAGAATCTTTAGAACTTTACTAAATGTAAACGGGAATATTGTTGCCTAAACCCTAAAGTGCTTTTCACAATTAGAGATGCCAACAAAAACGCCTCAAGAACCATAAACTATTCAAAAGTACTCGATAAAATTGTTTACACATACTTTTGATATCATGAAGCAAACTAGTTATTTGAACAGAAAAACAATCGACGGTATTTGTACACGAGCTCCCTGTGGAAAATGGATCAGGTGATCTGGCACAGCCGAATACATTATCAGAAGAATTAATGAATGTGATGACAGTGAAAAGCAATGCCCACCGGATGAAGTTTTGTGAAAAATACTTGTTTTTAATCTTTTCGTCATCTTTTCGTGAAAAACAGATTCCGGTATGTGAACTCATGACATGTGTGCGTGGGGTTTGATCACTGTTGCTGCGTGAATTCACGGACAAGACGGCAAGCAATTCAACTCTATGATTAAGAGATAATTTGGAGGCCCGTATGGCTTTTGCCACTCGGTTGAAACTCAACGTGTCTTGTTGCTGCTTGTGACTCATAAACCAACCTGTATTGGACATCAAAACTGAGTGGGTGCGGGAAACAAGCGCGTCGTTTGAGTTGGATACCAGAGTAAAACACACAAAAACTAGTGTTAGTTGGTCATTACCAATGTTTTTATTGATATAATTAAGTGATCACTTAAAAATTAACCGTCCGTCCCTATTCGCGCTAGTGAAGCACACCTTCGCAGTCGCATAGACCACGAGGACTTTTCCATGTCAGATCAAGCCATTCTAAAATTTACGTAGACAGAGAGTGAGTTTTCAGCTCAGTTTTTCTATAAGTCCAAAAAGAAAATGTTATTCAGTAGATCATTCCAATTCACATTTTTCGCTTGCGCACCAGTTGCTCGTCAAGTCTAAAAGTCCCACACATTTGCGATCCACGACAATGTTCACATAGAAAGCACTTCCCGTGTTTGAGAGGCGAGAAATGTTCTACTCTCCCGGTTTTTCTTCTAATGGTCTGGAAAGCGCATTTCCTCCATTTCTTCTCTCTGTTGTTTGTCAAACAATCTCCCAACCCTGTTATATTAATTTACTGTGACTACGCGGACGATGCTTTTGTGGGATGCCTGGCATCCACCTCTGAAGGGGCTTCAGAAATTCAAGGAAATCTAAACGATGTTATTAGTCGGTCTCTGTCACGTTCCTCCCCATTGAATGCCTTAAAATGTCAATATGTTGTTTTCCCTGTTGTACGAGGAAACATACAGAGGCCTCACAGAAGGTTTCCTTCCCTGCCTAACAACTATGAGTACGTAACAAAATAAACAATAATGACATTTCTTGGTCCCTGTACGTTCCGAACATATTGGATAAAGTTAGAAAGATATCATATTTCTCAATCCGATTGGGAATACCTTCTGTTCCCTCTAGTTGATGGTTAGATTTTTGAATGCATGCGTGTCCCCCAACTGGTTGTACTGCTCTCCGGTGATTTCCCTCGGTCTGCTTGAAACCTTTTATATACGGGCGGGATAATTAAAATATATCTACATCGTAGGGAATCAATCGCGAACTCTGACATGGGTAGACACATGCAAGCATGTGAAAGCTTTATTTTCAAAATACTTTCAGACATTCATTACAACGAAATTTCAAAAGCTATATCTACCCAAACCACACGCTTAATGTTCACAATTTTATTTTCGGAGACTTATTCATATTTTTTTCTTTTTTGCCATATCTCACGTTTATTAATGGGAAAGGAGAAAGTTTCAACAGAATTACGTAATCGATGGCGTTTTTTTGAATATCATGACTAATAATGTTAAATTACTTTTGTTTAAATTTTTAAATTTCCATCCACAAATATGGTGCAAAATATTGCAACTTCACTCTTCCGGGTACCCAAAGCTACTACTGACTGGACACCAGACAGAGTTGGTCCGTTGGTTCGTCTTTAAAGGAAACAGCAATGTATTTAATTGGATAAGAATTGTTATTCAATGGGAAGGATGTGATACAAGTGGATCAAGTGGATCTAAATCATTTGCTATCCCTAATGCGGTTATGGATTACAGTATCTGTTCCGGCCGACATGTGCACGAAACGAAACCTATACAAAACGATATTGATCTATCCAAAGCGGATCTATCCTCTAAATGGGCCATGTTTGAGTGACCACTAGTGACGTATCGTGATGAACTTTCCCAAAAGTGAGCAGAAACCAATGATACTTGATGTTTGGTAGAGCACAATGCCTCACTAATGTCCTTGTCGTTCAACTGCATCTTTAGCACCGTGCCAAGTTTTTTCCACATCACCCTCAAATTACATCGACGAAATCATACAGATTGTCAATTCAATATATTTTTGGGGACACCCTTTTGTTTTAACTCAATACCTAGTTTGTCTCTTGCGATTCCAGTGAAGTGACCAACTATTTTCCGGAGGCATTGACATGCCTGGCAAACATTGGTTAACGAATACAGTCAAGCTAGCATCACGAAAGATGCATAAGCCAAATAAAAATGGATTTAAGGCCTCGTAAAATTTAGGAAAGGTAACTTATTTTACCAGTCTTCTTTTTAGTCTAGTGTAATTTAGAGCCTCGTAAGGGTCGATCGAGTTAAAACATCGGTAGTTGAATGAAGACTCGTATTCGAGGATAAATGTGTTCATACCAATGAATGACGTTGGAGTATCGCAGTAGATGCTCGAAGAAAGAAATTGGACTTTCTTCATCGGGAAATATTTGTTCAGCAAAATGTAATAAAAATTTAAAGGAGATAAATCTCTGCATTCGATCGTATGTATGTGTAGAGACACTTGAAAATTCCCAGTATGGAGAAAATATGTACCACAAAAATTGTTTATTGTTATTGTATGCCTACGCGTATGGGTCGATTGTTTGAGAAAGCATACCTTTCACAAGTAGAATCATGGGTGGTCTGCCTGTAGAAACCT
>UZAN01039369.1:0-44371 GCA_900618425.1 Echinostoma caproni | reverse complement strand
GAGGACAACAGAGACGTGTGGACGAATCGGGGTCAGTTACCGAGAATAGTAGTCTACTCAGTACAGGTTTTGTACTTGGCTACAGTAGGGGAAACAAAATCGGGCGTTTTCCTAGATTGTCTGTCAACTGTGATATAAAGTGAGGAATAAAATATCAATCTTAACAAAGCTATTATATCTCAGTCTTTCATTGTCAAATTCATTGAACTTATCTCATTGGATTGTATCCGTCCGTTTCATGAATTGCTCATATTATCACTTATAAAAATTGAAATCAGCGCTTGGGAACCAAAGTAATATGAATGATTTCTAAGAAGCGACGAATAAACCGGGTTTTTCACGACAGAAATTCAGATGTGTTGTGTGTGAACTATCTTGGGCGAACAGTTTTGCTTCAGAATTTGATTACGTACAGTCTCTGATGCTTGATTGAAAGAACTTCCCTCTGAATTCCGTGATGTCCAGGAATGATTTCTATCAAACACGAACCTCTCACTTACAACTTATCTCAAAGGCTGTGCCAGAAAACAAAACCCTAATCAAAGCAGTGATTGCTTTGGGGTTTCGAGAATACCAGTCGAGTTGTGTTACAAATGAGTGATGCTCGCACCCAATATGATCAATGAAGAGCACTGCTGTATGACATACAGGACTTAGCCCACTGCTGCCATCAACTTGTACTACACGGTAGGAAGTTGAATCTGGGTAGTACGAATCGAGTTTCTGGGCCTCAATAGCCTCGTCAGAATACCACAAACAAAAGCCTCTATGGGGTGTCGAGCCAACTGGTAAACGTGGCCCAGCACAGACGCTCACAATGCACAGGTAGGAGACAGTTCGGAAAGCAGGTTCACCGTGGAGGCGGGATTTCCAAGGGACCTGCACGGCAGGGAAAATACAAAACAACTGTAAACCAACAGGCCCCTTGAGACGTCATGAGAGTTTGGTTGATTGGGTGTACTGAGTCTTATGCGTGAAAGTGAAGCCTGTACAATCGTCAGCCCAAACCCGTATCACTTATCCCATCCCACTACTCACACGTAACTGTGAGACAAATGTAAATTTGGTTTGGCTTGGTGTTGTTCATTACGTTATCTGTTTGGGGTAGTCGACTTTAGTGAGTTAGCCAACTCAATACTATCTTGTACAAACCTCTTTCGTGCTAGTCCGAAGCCCCTCTACTATCTCAATAATTTATCTCACCTGATCAATCACAAATCAGAGCTTAGAGCTATATGACATCCAGGACACGCACACAAGTTATGCAGTTCGCTTTCTTTTCTGTCACAGAAAGTCTAGCCAACTTCTGTCAATCAAGCCTCGAAGTAAATGCCTTTAAAGAGCGCGAATTAGATTCAAATCAAACGGAGAATTTGTCAGATCGATTTAGATGGAAATCATGACATACGAGATGTCAAGCAATGATGCTGTTCAATCGGTGAACAGTTCGTCATTATAAATCAAATGATTAACCCATCAGATACAAACTGTAATGAATACCAGTTTAAGTGGGTGTTTTTGATAGGTGTACCTGTATTGTTGATCGCGTTACACACCAACTGTGAAACTGATCCCGATGAGCGAGCTTAATTGGGCGGCGGATGCGTGTGGCATTCATGTCTAGAAGGCTTCAAACTGATCTCGCGACAAAATGCGGAGCATACTTTGCACTGAAAAAATGTCGCCTTAGCAAAGGATTGCGCAATAGATAAAAATACAGCGACCTTTATAATTCTGAATTTCCTATTGATATCCATGTGTCGCACGTATGTGTTGCATGTGTGTCACCGTCAGTTAACCTTGTCAAAATGTATTCAGCAGGTGCGATGAGCTCACACTGTACGTAAAATATTGATTTCCTTGGACAGTGAGTAAAAAACGTTTTGTGGTTGTTTACCGTCACCAAGGTGTAATCAGTTGCCATGAAATACTCCAAGAAAACAGTTCAATATGCATAGAAAAATCAGTTCAGTTTGAACAGGGCGAGGTAGTTGGATGATTAAACGAAGGCCGAGTGCGAAAATAAGAGTAAAATACACACGAAATCTTCTACACATATATAATACCCAATTCAAGCCTAACATGTTCCCCAACTGCGGACAAACATGCTTCAGTTCCTCCAGTAAAAAAACTTAAAACCATGACTAGTGTAAAAATATTAGAGTCTTCAAGTCTTTGTTCGAGACTAAATATCTAATGGATACTAGTTATCAATAAAGTCATACATGATCATTGCCTAGAGCGTTTTATTCATTGTTTACCTTTCCTCCAGTTGCCGCTTTTGAATCCTAATTTTTTCGGTCTGCGTTTGGAAGTAGCAATACACTGCACCTCTCGCGTTGTTGTTGTAGTTGTTGTTGTCAAATATCACTGTATTTAATCACTTCAACTTTCCATACACAAAACTAAACCATCGGAAATATGTATGACAATCTTCTCCAAATGGTTACCCTATAGGTTTCCCCCAAACCTGTGAGTTTTATTGCATTGTAACTCAACAGCCATTGCCAGAGTGACTTTGTCAGTGTCCACTGAAGGTATCCGTCAGTGGAACGTCACGAGTTTGTTAGTGTGCTTCAGCATGGGATGTTTTCCAGCGTGTTCACTAAACATCCAATGCTGTCCGCTTTAGACAACTGGACCTGTGCGACAACCACTAGCGATAAACCACACTTCTGAACATGGGTGCCTCAAAACCCTTAAGTTGTAGAAATTGCCAGAGAAACCCCTTAGATAAATATTCCCTTGTTAATCATTTCACTGTGTTCTGAGCTACCATATTCCATTGACGCTTACAACAACTGCCCGCGACTTTTCATCAAATTTCTTTATCTGTCTGTTTGAATTTAATAGCTACTATTCAACATGAGCTCAAAACAACTGGTACTCCAGTTTTATACAAAACGCCTGTCGCAATTTATCAATTTTCATCCCAGATGATGTCCAAATAGATCCCATGGGCGAATGCTGCTGTACGTTCAGGGTGCAAAATTTCTTGCCTTTTTGGATTTTTTTGGAACCCATCAGCATTACTAATTCCTCACTGGGATATTACTCCAGTGTCTCTGATGTCACTGATTTTATTATTAGAGATGCTGTTCATAAAGCAACAAGTGTTTCATTCCTAACATACTACATTTCGGTCCATCAAAAACATGCATTCAGATGGCAAGGCTGCTGTAATTGGAAGTTGATCATCCGCACAACATACAACATCTATAGCTTTATACATCTTTTGAGACATCACTTTCCAAATAACCCCAACCCGGATCCCCAATTCCATATAAACTTCAAAGTTTTGAACATGGAATTGACATATGGCTTAAATCAATAATTATTCCGCATTATATTCTGGCCCATTAAGTAGGATCTGCAGAACAAACAGTTTATTTTTACCGAAACAGTCCATTTTTACGAAATATTGGATAGATTAATACTTTTATTAGATGATTCCCAGAACTATAATTCGGTTGCGATTCATACAGTCATTCCATTGAACTCTTTTGTACAGAAGATGTAGTCCTACCCGCAAATTATGTCAGCACTTGAAAAAACGTTATTCGTGAAGCACGGTTGGACACACGCGGAGAAGGCCTCACTCAAAGCTCTGTCCGCAACGTTTGTTACCTACTGTTTTCCACTGTAATTGTTTAACCTTCTTACACTGCGTTCTGTATCCCAGTCCACCCTTACCTGTTTTTTATTATTCTGTGGTGTTGGCATCACGCTTGTCCGCAAGTCGGTGATATATATATATATATATTGTTTTTTTTTCGAAGAGCGGCCGGACAATGTTCAGATATTCTCTTGGACAAACGCCTCGTTGTGTGTCCGATGTAGCGAGCACTACAAGTGCACGTGAACTGATATAGAACGAGAGATTGGGACTGATGAGGCAATTTATCCTTTAGTTGTTGAACAATGAATGGCTTACTCCTGGATGAGTCTTAAATACGCCGCGAGAAAACAGTTTGCAATAGCTTTGGATAACCGATATTCCAAGATTTATAATGCCTTGTCTCCCTTTAAAGGAACGTTGACAAATACCTCCTTCTTTCTAGCCGATTGCACTTTTGCATCCGTTGGTTTTGATTCCATATGTCGTCGAACGAACGCCTCTGGGTATCCGTTTTTCTTGAGGATGTTCCTTATATAAGTCAACTCTTCGGTAAGGGTCTCCGGACTCTTTGCTCTGTATGCTAGACAGTTTACTAAATTCCGTTTGTATCTCAGTGGTACGAAACTTTGAAAATGTGTGTACTGTCCAGCCTACGTGCACTTAAGGTATACTCTTCTTTCGATGTGACCATCCTCCGTACGACGAAGACCAATGTCCAGAAATGCGAAAAATTGTCCTTGTCTACCTCCATTGTAAATCGTATACCCAAGTGAGCGTTGTTGAATACTTCAAGTAACTTATTAATGTCCGTTCCGGAGTCACAAATGGCGAACGTATCGTCCATATATATAATTTATAGATCTAGGCTGTCAACTGTGTTCCTCAGAGGTCCATCTTCGAGCTTGGATAAAAATATATCTGCCAGGAGTGGGCCAAACGGTGGTGATCCCATCGCTACACCATCCTTCTGTCGATAGTACTTTTGATTGTACAAAAACTGTACGTTCCAAGTACATCTCAGCATGAGTTCTTTAAGTTTCGTCACGGGAATTTCGAGCTGGATATTATTTTCGTTGATGTATTGACAAATATAGTCTACCGTCTCCAGTAGAGGAACATTTGTGAACAAGGATTGGACATCAAGGGAGAGCATGGTCTTATGTGACAGATCTTCATTCCTGATACGATCAACGAATGCGAAAGAATCTTTTACGCTATATCTGGCTAGCGATTTGTGCACCGGCTCTAGAATTTTTACAATCCACTGTGCTATAGCGTGGTAGGCTGAATTGCTCATGTCAATCACTGGTCTTAGTGGCACAGTTGGCTTGTGAATTTTCGGCAATCCATAGACTGTTCTCGGTGGTTGAGATCCACATGGAATGAGTTTGTCAAATGTAGCCTTGGAGATGTAATTTCCCGCCTTAAGTTGCTTGAATATCTCCGTTAGTTTTGTTTCTGATTCCTGCGTTTTATCCTTTTCTTTGACATCGTGACTGAATTTGCTGTCATCGGCAAGTATAGTCCTCAACTTATCGTCATATTCAGATCGGTCCAATACCACCGATCCTGCACCTTTATCTGGTCTTGAAAGAATGATATTCCGAGTTTTGGTCAATTCTTTAATTGTGTTTCTGTGCTGCCTCGATAATATCCCTTTTTCTTGGGGTTTCGTTTCTTGATACTGCTGGCAATAGTGAACCAATGACGATTTTAGGTTTTCTACACTAGTCTCTGATACAGGTGTAAGGTCATGAAATTGGCTCATCAAATTCTCAAACTGTGTCTCAATCTCTACTCGATTATCCAGAAAATACGGCGTACAAAACTTAGGTCCGAGAGACAGTGCCTCAATTTGCAACTTACTGAGCTCAACGGATGAATAATTTTGCACGTACATCTCCGGGTTCTCCGGAAATTTCGATGCGGGTGCTTTGGATTCCAAACTGTTCAGAAACTTTTCTTTTTTCTTCTCCACGGCCTTGGAGCAGACAGAACTAAAATAGTCCTCAAACCTCCTTCGGTAGCATTCCTGCAAGTCTTCAACCGCGGTTTTGTATCTTGAGATCATTCATCCCATTTCATCAAGGTTAGATTGAGCTGTCCCGTTGGTTAAATGCGTAACGTCTGAGCGACCGGATGTTTGGTTTGACATGATTTCTACGCAACGCTGTTTAGTAGGATTTCGGATAACGATCGTTTTGCACACACTCATTGATAAAATTCAGGGTAGCCTTCTCTTCTGCGAACCTGACGTTGAACTTCAAGTATTTGTTGAGGTCTTTTAACGCCATAGGATGTTCGCTTTGCTTCAAATCGTAAAGTAAATGCGAACATCTTATTTTGGCGTCACCTAATGCCCCCAACCTTTGATCTATCCTTCATTACAGGCAAGGTTCCATTCCACTTCCCCGGATAGATCAAAGATTGGGGGCATTAGGTGACGCCAAATTCTTCAGCACCTTGGACCTCGCGTCTGGATACTGGCAAGTTGAAGTACATCCAACTGATCGCTGCAAAACGGCGTTCGTGCTTTCATCGGGGCTATACGAATTCTAAACAATGCCATTCGGTCTCTCTAATGCCCCTGTCCCATTTTAACGCTTGATGCAAACCACCCTCGAAGACCTTATTCCCCCTTGCTGTTTGGTTTACCTTGATGATATAATCGTGCACGGTAAAACCGTGGAAGAGCATAACGTCAATCTCCGACTTGTCTTTCAACGCCTCCAGGACGCCGGGCTAAAACTGAAACCCTTTAAGTGTAAATTCCTTCGACCAGAGGTGCCGTTCCTAGGGCATATTATTTCCTCTCAAGGTGTTCGTTGTGACCCCACGAAGGTTTACCAGATTCACACGTGGCCTACACCCACGTCGGTTGAGTATGTTCGCTGTTTTCTGGAAATTGCCTCATATTACTGTCGATTTATTGCAGGCTTCGCACACCTCGCATCGCCACTCACAAACTTCCTTCGCCGGAACACTCCCTTTGTGTCGACTGAACGGGAAGCGCAGGCTTTTACAGACCTCCGCAACCGGCTGTGACGCTCCTATTCTTGCATACCCAGATATCTCCAGAAATACTTTTATTTTCATACTAGACACCGACGCAAGTGGTCACTCCATCGGCGCCGTCCTATCGCAAAAGGGTTCAGATGGAAGCGAGTATGTCATTGCGTACGCTAGCAGGGCATTAACACCGCTGGAACGAAATTACTGCACGACGCGGAAAGAAGTGTTTGCAGTCGTCCAATCTCTCAAACAGCTCCGTTCATACTTACTAGGCCGACAGTTTCCTCTCCGAACTAACCACAAGTCTCCTCTCTGGATTCAGAATTCTCACGACCCTCAAGGACAAATTGCTTTGTGGCAAGAGATCATCCAAGAGTACGGCTTCGTCAGCGAACACCGACCCGGTAGCAAACATGGTAATGCAGATACTCGAGATCGAGGAATGGAAAGCCATCCAGGAGACCGATCTGGAACTACAACCCATCTATCGACCCTTATCTCTGTAGTTACCGCGCCCATCTAACCACAACATGCAGAGCTCCAGCTATTTCACCAAATGCCTTTGGGCTCTTTGGCCCCAACTTCCAATTGTCAGTGGTGTCCTGTATTACCAAGACGGCCCAGATTACATGCGTCGTATCGTGGTCCCTCCATCAGCCAAGGATGCCGTACTAACTCGCCAACATGAAGAACTCGGTCATGCTGGGAAAAACAAACTGGAAGAGGTTTTCCGCCGACGATTCTGGTGGACGCACATGCGGCGCGACGTACGCCTATACTGTGAATCTTGCGCCTTGTGTAACCAACTCAAGAACCCAGCATCTGCCTCCCGTGCATCCATCCAAAACCTCACTGCGGGTTGCCCCAACGAGATTGTAGCTGTCAACATCATGGGCCTATTGCCGCTGACAAAAAGTGGCAACCGTTACATCCTGATGATAGTCGACCATTTCACAAAATGGTGTGAAGCGGTACCGCTGCACAGAACGGACGCTTGGACGGTGGAAAAAGCGATTTTCATCGAATGGTTTGCTANTAGATGGGGTGTTTCTTTACCAAGTACATTCCGACCAAGCCTTCAACTTCGATAGCCATTCGTGAGCTCTGTCATATTTTGAATACCAAGAAAACGGGCATGGCAGCGTATCATCCCGAAGGTAATGGCCCCGTCGAACGCACTAATTACACGCTTAAAGGCCTCTTACAAATCTTCGTAAACCATGAAACAATAAACCAATGGGACACCGCCCTTCCGCATACCGTGCCAATGCTCACACCGCCACTGGTCAAACCCCTCACTGCATGGTAACTGGCAGAGAAATCCGCCTACCGTCTGATGCCCGTCTCCCAGAAGGGGCTATTGAACCACTGTGCTCTTCTCCACATGTTCGCCAAATTTTGACCGGTCTCCACCGCACCCCCGCCCTAGCTGGGCAACACCTCCAGGTGACACAACGATGCCACAAATCATACTACGATCGGCGAGCTCATGCTCCAACTTTCCAACCGGGCGATCGTATGTGACTGCTAGAGCCGGCGCCTCCCGCTGGTGTGCCTGCGAAATTTCACCAACCCTGAAAACGTCCGTACACCGTCGACTAAGCCTTGTCCGACGTCACCTATCGCATCACCGCTCCCAACGACCCTACCTGGTCGAATGTGGTCCACGCCAACCGCCTCAAATCTGCTGAAAACAGCGTCCAGTGACGAGGGGACAAGTGTAGTGTATTGAGGCAGACCAAAACTACCGCCCCTAACTGTAATTCCCCTTCTGATTGTCTTTCAGGTATTTAAGCACCAATATAGCACGACCAACCGAAGGAAGACCTAAACGAGATCGATGGGAATCAAGACGAGAATTGATACAGTTGTTGAAATGAGACTATCGATTTTGTTGATTTTCCGATATAACTGATTGGCACCCTCTATAGTTGCGTTGAGCCACTGTAAATCCATATAGAAATAAACCATGTGCTTCCAACTGTTCTATTCTTTAAGTCAGTGAGTCTGCGAGCCATGTGCTAACGAGAATACGATTCTTCTTAGTTGCTTTCAGATTGCTCTAGACGGGATATGTTCTCGAATAGGCCATTTAGAGAAGAGTTAAATTTTTCTCGTAGAACATAAAATTGGTAGAGAAAATCGGAATTTAATATACTTTATCCATAACGATCAGGGTTCAAATACGATGTTAGATACTGAAATGTAGTTCCATAATCAGAGTGATGTTGAGCCTGTTTGATCAACTGCTTTTCAATGGACGATAATTTTATCCAATACCTTTGGGGTGAAGATCGTTGTTATCCGTCCTAAATTAAGCCGGGCTGCATGTTTGCTGATTCTGTGGAAAAAACATCAAACAGATATACAACACATTGTACCCAAATTTGGCTATTCTCGATCTTTTTCTTGCATTGATCGATGGTATTTTGAGTCACATATAAGCATCAGAGTAAAACTTCTAAATTGACTCGTGACTTGTGACTTGTGCTTTATGCCATTAATATTCCCTACTGAAGCCATGTCTTCTCTCTCTCTCGTGTTTTGGGAGGCCTGAGAAATCGATAACCGACCGTGCGCCCTGTGTTTCACCTAGGCAGATTCCGCTCTTAGATCTGTCGTCCGTTCACGGACTTAGTGCTAATCTGCTGTTCTCATGTTTCCGTGTGCTACTGGTGTTACTGTGCTATGTCGTGTGTTCTTTGCACTTGTGGTGTTCACCTGTGATAGTGATGTGGGACACAATAGTAGGCAACGGATTTAAGCCGGGTAAAACATAACAATTTGGCGACGTTGCACAGTTTTTTCCGGCATGACCCACGAACCCCCTGGTTAGGTCTTTGAATTGATGGTTCCAAAACTGGGTACTTTTGTTCTTTCTGCCTTTGTAATTTGTCTAGGGCTTCCAATTAACTACAAATTCAATATAATTTCGCAATCAAAAGTGAATATATCAGTAAGTTTTAGTCGTTTGAACTTTGTAATTCGTTAGATTCTATCGTTCAATGTTCTTCATTCCTTGGCTTTTATTTTGACCGAATTTCGTCCTTGAACATAATAACAATATAATAATATAATAACAATAACGAAGTGCTTACAGTTTAACTAGTGAAGTATCCTGGAATGCCTCGTACCCAAGGCTGTCTGGTCTGATCACGTTTATATTTCGTCAATAAATGCACACTGCCAATGGTTTCATGTTATACGCCTACAATATTCATTGATTCCCAATTATTATTCGTTTAAAGAATTTATATATTCGTGCGTCACACAGCTTATTGATCATTGCTAACCTCTCATCTTTGCCGGCATTTGAATAGCAGGTTACGTCATTTTGCGCAGGCGTTTCACAGTGAGATACCGCGCCCCACGGTAACCAACTTTGTAATGGTGAAGGTTTCTACCTCATATGGTGAACTGAGCTAAAATATCCTGTTTAACCTTTCACATTTCTGCAGGCTTTGTTTGACCGTAGCCCCCTTTCTAAAACTTGACTGTAAATTTGCATATTCCATAAATAAGAAAGAAAGTAAAAAGAAATTTACTTCCATTCAAAAACGCCCTAATCACAATAGCTTCACAACGTGGGTCCTTTCGGACCGCCAGATCTAAATGGAATATGCTCCTCTCCGGAACAACAATATGTGGTATGTCAATCCTATTCTACCTTGCGAGAGAGCTTTGTTGGTTACTGGACAATATCTCTTCATTGCTTATTTCATATCAATCTTGCTGCAATCAGCAACTGATTTTTCTCTTTTATTTAACTATTCTCAATGATTTTCACTTCTGTTCAAATAGAACTATGTGGATGGGACGAATAAAACCATACCATTGAATCAAAATATAACTGACACCGGAAACAGAACATGCTGTTGTCTATAAACACTGCCATTGTTCCTTCTAGGTACGTAAATAATGAATGCAAATGAAGAATCTGCATCCCGTTCGGGCATCCAGATTTGCGTTTTGACCTTCACTCTGAGCCAATCGTCTTCAACTGTGAAACAGGACGGTTCATTTGCAACGCCGGATATAAAGCACAATAGGGGAAAGTTAGATCTGGATAGTTAAATAAAATTGGACATTATTTTCAGCATTTTAGTGGGTTCACTAAGTTTTTTCATCCCTAGACTAGGGAGCATCTTTCATGTTGGTGGTGTGACGCTGATCAGCTGCTGGATTCATTCAACTATCTAGGTTTCTCATTCCTACAATGACTCATTACTTCACTGAATTTAAAAGTTTACCAATGGATCCAAGCCTGCTTCCATCCACACAGGTTTTTCAGTGCGTAGTCACTTCATTGCCTGACCTTATTTGTGTTTATATGGGTGAGCATCTGAGTCAATATCAAACCGGTCGTGTGCTTCGGAGTGAGTTTTACTCAGCCATTTGCTTTAGAAACCATATTCAGATAATGGCGATCAGTCAAATCTGTTGTGATTAGTAGCCTTTTAGTTACAACGGACGATAAATTGGTGAATACATTCTTCCATGGTTTCAACATTCATTTGGTGAATGTAATTTACGGTCTGTTAATAATATCTATTTGATTACTAGCTTTTTTCTGTTGATACCAATAATCTAGTCACTTTACCGAGTCATTCTCTCGATCGGCGACTCTACACGGACCGCACCCACAACTGCGGACCGAATGTGACAACCGCTCGAGCACATCGTGATTCTCTGCATAATCATGAACGCGTGTAAACGCAATGCAAACCGGTAATCACAACTTTTAGAGAAGCAAGCTTCGAGTCCTGACAGGGACACAACAAGGTACGCACTGCTGACGAGTCCCAAACAGGACGAAACAGCTGTCCAGTGCTCTTTGGTGGTTATCACAAACGTTTCTATCGCACAGTAACCACAACGTTATATCTTGGCTCCCGAACTAGAACGCATCTGTTTAAAACCGACAGTAACTACTACAGCTATGATCTTTCGAATTATTTGTTCAATTCACTTGATTATCAAAGGTGCTTCTAAAGAACCAACGGGTTATTGTTTTAAATTGACGATATCTTGCCACAAGTTTTTCTAGCCACGGATGTATGTGCTACAATAGTACAAATCAACAAGTCTTCATAGGGGCGTTCATCCTGAACGGGAACCTGTCAGTTTCCAACTTAAATAATTCACTAAGTTTAAATCAATATTTAATTTACTGAAATAATTTAACTTTAAAATGGTATGGGAAGTAAAATTACCGATTGTACTTATATTATTGATTATATAAATCAGCGCTAAGAGTTGCTCAAAAGAAATGAAAGTGAATATCTAATGAGGAAAATTTCTGTGGAAGTATTTTTAGAGACTACATTCATGCTTTCGTGGAATTTGGTGTTCATGCAAACTCAGTGAAGAAAGCCGTTTGATCAACGATTCCACAATCAAGAAGAATGTTCAACACTATCCGGTGCATGTCATCACGAAACTGTTCCACTGAAAACAGACAATTCCTTCTACATTCGTGCTATGCAACTTGTGTTTACCTAAAAGTGAGAACCAGCTAGAAACAGGCAATGTTCTTGTTGTTATTGTTGTTGTTATTGTTTCACTCACGAGAAAACAGCCTAATACGATGAATAAGCAGTCGGAAAATCTTAGATACTATGGTTCATCAATCCCACACATTGTGAAGCAGTGGTTTTGTCTGTGTTGGATAGATTGATCATATTTTATGTAAACAACTGCAATACGAGACCACGGATAGAATCCGTATTGTGCTATGTGAAAATATGGATCAGCATTTGCAAAGAAATCTGTTTTCTATGCAAACGTCGCATGCAATTGCATGTATTTTGTCGGTTACATGTTACCGTTTGGGATGAGTGTGAAGAGTGCATAATTTTGTGACTTAAAAGGTCTGTCGTAACATAATAATGAGCCAGCATGCGTTCCATCAGTGCACGAGTTGCAATCAATCCCTGTTCACGTTCAGTCCAATTCGGTCAGTTGTGAAGGTGAGGTGATGACAAAATCACGGAGGGGGGGTTAAACCATCTGAATTCAAACGGTGTCAACAGGAGTAGAGAATACTAGGTGGATTTGCTCTTTTGTTATTGAATTCATTCTACCCCGTTTGTGAAATGTGTGAAAATCGGATGAGAACAAATAACTCTGTGGACACTGATACAGCAACAACGTGGACAAGCAAGTACATGAGACAAAAACAACTCAGCTTATCTGTGTTAAAAACAAGTAGACAAAAAAAGGATTCTTTGTGACGGTAAAAATAAAAGTGCTTTTTATGTTCTGTTTTATCTGAGGACACTATTGAGGGGGTGCGGCTGATTAAGTCAAAGGGAACTATGGGTCAGTGTGTTATATGAATGAAGATATCACGGAAATTAATAATGATAATAATAACAGTCATAAAACAATGAGTTAGTTAGTTAGTTTAGTTAATGCTTGCATTAATTTTTTTCAGCGTGCTTGTGAGCTTTGTTTACAGAAAATATAATACGAGAAAAACAGTGTTTTAATTAGAGATGTCAATTTCATTAAATCTTCACCGAGCAATAATGCGGGATGAGGAGTGAACACAAAAGCCACAGTTTTCCCACGTAAAATATGTAAATATATAAAAACATATTTTATTGCACCACATCACGTCAACGGAAAAAAGCTGTGGGAGTATCTTTGATGTAATAAGATGAAATAAATGATTGAAAATATTTTGCGCAGGTAAAAACGAAGTTGGAGCTACGTGGTTTGAGACAGCATGGTTGGGTACTGACATAAATAATCTAACTTCGTGCCATAAATGTTTGATGTTCATTTACATTATCTAAGAACAACCTTAAATCTTCTAATTACCCACTACTGCGTAACCAGTCATTTGATTTTCGCGCTTCCCCATCCATATTCTCTCTAAGTTGTAAAGAACAAGATAAGTCTGGTTTTGGGGTAGGAAAACATATTGACTAAACTGGTGCTCTGTGTCAAATACGCGATCAGGAAATACAAAGTACCACCGGAAAGCAAAATATATTAAAGGAAATAAGGGATAACTGAAAACAGTTTTAGAAGTAATCCCCGTGTCCAGGGTCATCGCCATAGTAAAACAACTAAAAAGCAATCGTTGCACAGGATGTGATAAACTGTGTAGTGCAATTTGTCACGTGCTCGTGAGAGGGAAAGAAGACAATGTGTTTTCCTCAGTGTCTATATATCACCAGATGCTTCATTTTCTCAAGTGCATAGATACTTACATGGTGAAACACAGATTAAACAATAGCCACTGTTTTATACCCATTAATCTTGACGCTAGGATATCCCAATCACAATGGACAATAGAGCTAATTGGATAAACGGGATGTGTAAAACATGTCCCAAGTAGCATGGGGTTTAAAGGCCTGACCATCGGACTGCGATTTTCACACTCCGGGTCAGGCTCGAGTATCTGCAAACTTCATTGGGAATCCCCCAGAAAAACTCACCCACCTTGACAGGATTGCGACCACAAGTGAATCACAGATTAAGTTATTTGCTGCAAACATCGTTCCACTGTGATTTGTTTGGCACACGGTCTAAACTCAGACAAATATGAAGCATGATACTAATGATGCTAATCACAATAATAATAGTAATAATAATAATAACTGAAAGCACCTCCGTCTCTTGTAATATCGACTGTTTCTCCTTCATTACTTACCTCGTTAACGTTTTCACTGTTCGAGATTTCTCCACGGTTCGTGTAACTTCTTTTCACAAGAACCACCTCAGCGACGTCAAATTCAACAATCTGTGTGGTTACTCAAATAATCTACCTTGAAAACTCTACTACTTGGAAAGTTTTCAGAAAGCTATCACCGAGCGGTGACTAAGTAGTGGTGATGTGCAGCTGCATCCCTTTAAAACTATCAGTGAATGGCAAGCAACAATCAATAGAATCCGTTTGTAAGAGGCACCTGTAGCATTCAAAGTAATAAATAACTATTGTTTCTCTGTCAGTAATAGTTTCTTCAAACAAATGTGAATTGATAGTGCAAAAATCGATAATACTCTAGGACTAACGTAAGTGATTGGTGTAACACATCCTCATTCCGCTCCCATAACATAATGCAGGTAAAGAAATACAGCCTCGCTCAAGTAAAGCCGAAGTTAGTTCTAAAAAAAGAGTATCACAAATCCTATGATGTTTGTCCGTTTCGTTTTAAGCTAGCATATGCTTTTGGCATGATGAAGGTAGTCCTGGGGTCCACGTCAAGTTGCGCGTACAGGCATACACGAATTCACAGCGGACTAAAACGTCTAAATGAGATTTCCAGTGTGTACCACAGTAAATAGAACTAAAATGCCCTACTGCCATTTCCCTTACATCGCCGCTACTTTAAAAGAAAACGAGTATCATTTCTACGTGATTTGTCATGAGAACAAACCAGTTCCGCACAGGCTGTGACAATTGTGCGATTGCGATCACGTCCATCTTGACAATATTAGTGGTTAGATCCCGCTAGCGCAAAATGCAATCGGATAAAACATTCAGTGCTATTCTTTCATTAGCAAGTATCTTCATAGAGGGGAGGGGGAACAAAACCCACCTGCAATGCAACTTCACATAAGTGCTGAACTGATGTGACGTCAAGTCATCCTGGTTACCACGATTACTGGTGAATTTCAGGTGTGCGTTTTCAGGTAGGCTGAAACCCTTTCTGAGATCACATAGTAACAAACAGAGGCCAGAGTTCCCTCTTGGATAGATCCAGTCAGTAATATCAGTTGTGGCTATGTTATTTATGCGGTACACTTTTACTGTGCGTGACATGAAAACTTCCAAATCACCATTTAAAAAACTAGATCCGATATCTAAAGGTCTTTCGTAAACGTGATTCGCTTCCTATGGCTCAACGGTGTGATAACGGGATGAGCCAAGTGCATAATATTAACCTCTAGTATGCGCTAAAGGAACNAAAGGAACGCAGACCATGAAGAAGAGATTCCGTATGGTTGTGTTGATAAAATCCCTTTGCGTTACATATGACACGACTGGGTGGAAACATTTGCAACATTTATCGGTCTTCTACTTCGGCGTTCAAACGCACAGATCACCAATTGGTAATCACTTCATTCGCTTTCCTAGCCCGGTGATCATTTGCACACACACACACACACACACGCACACACACACACATACATACATGAAATATATATGTATACATATAGACATGCTTGCTTACGCACGCAGTGACACCCGCGGAGAGCTTTCGTGCCCAATCGACATTAAAATGTTGTGTGAAAATGGTATTGGTGAACATATTCCGTTTTCCGTTCCGGTGTTGTCCTCTCCGGTTAGCGAATATGATCGAGATGAATTGTTAAATTAGCGGAGCTGTCACCAAAAATAATAATTTGTCCCTATCGTCATTGAGATTATAGCACCGTGTTTTGTCGATATCATATTTGACAAGCAAGAACAATATGCGGTATACATTTCTGTGCCATGAGGTTATGTTTTTACGGTTGAGAACGTTTTGAATTTCTTAAAGCAACAAAATCCCCCCCCCCCTCAAAAAAGAACTGATCTATGATGAACATCCGGTCACCAGTTTTCTTTCACACACTAATCACCCTGATATCCATTCATCACTGTAGAAGGTATTCTTGAAAAAGCCTTGATATGTTTTGGAAAACAATAAGAACTGAAGTTATGATTATTGAGTCAATTGTACGAACGCGAAATCAGAAAAGATATTTCACAGAGCTTCTTGGCTGAAAATAGTAGACCTTTACGTTAGTCATTAGTATGTCGAACCTTTCCACACCCATAAAACTTCGTGGGCCGGTGGAATAATGTTACTCTGCTCATAAGAGGCATTTTTCATAGCATTTTCATCTCTGAGTGCATCAACTAACAACTCGTCTGTACCAAACATACAATGGAACAAGAAATGTACCACTTCGTGAACGATTTCAGAAACTTGAGCTTGAAAAGTAACTTCCGTGGACATAAATGAACGGGATAACTTAAAATTTGAATAAATGCAAATAAAAACATATGCTTCAAAGATTCATACTGCGTGGGCAGCGATAATTAAAAAAGTAACCACTACTTTCGCTCATCTTTGCCAGTTGTATGTTCTTTCTCAACAAACCTAGAGAAATATGTGCCATTAAACAGTAAACACTGATTTTCTCGATGGAAACCGGTTAATGGTTAAAACTATGAACAACCAGACATGTGCGGGGAACGAATCACTAATCGCCATAAATAGCAGCTAACGTTTTAGGTTACAAACGAACAGGGGCCAAAGTGACTCTCTGTGTGACACTGGATGCTGGTTTGTGTAAAGATAATGATTATTTATGTGAAAAGACAAATGATACCTGTGGTTCTCAATAAAATGCAAACAAACAACCGGGGTTAATCTCGTGAGTAAGCCACTAGTTTTCTATTGCAGGATTGAGTTTGGAAGTGGTTGTAAGATCCGGAAGTGAATGGATTTTGCCTAGTCTTTTTTCAGAGGATGGTGCCCTAAATGACGTTGGGAATAAAACAAAAGATTATCTATTTAGTGGTATATATCGAACAAAAATATGAAAATGTCGATTTACCGCAAAATATTACGTCACGTTGTTTACATAATATTAGGAAACGAGCCAAAAGACGTCCTGTCCATATGTCGAATACTCAGCCTAACCCCAGAACACGTTTCATTCAACGTAAGAAAAGTCCAAAAGAAACATGAACCAATTCCATTTCGCATGCTCGCCGAGCTTGGAAATTTGTTTGCAAACGTTTCATCGCCAGCCGAGGTGAAATCATCAGTGCTTAGGAAGTGGCCAATTGCGATCTCTTGTCGGATAAGATGCCTCTGTTTGCCGGTAAACCAAAGAGTTTGCGCAAAGATTTGCCGAATCTTGTGTTCATTACATATGGTCTGAGCCCAGTCTAGTAAAGAATACTAGGATGTCCTTTGCCTGACAGAGAAAGTTCTTCACCAAACGGGATGATTTCAGTGCAACGTGTCAGCCTGGTGATCAGCTCAAATACCAAGCATCTGTGAGCATATTGTCGGGACAATATTGTTCTGTTTTTATGAAACTTGACAAAGCTTGTGTAAATTATCAGCTCAACCGACAATTGCTCGATCGTCGGTTGCCTCGAACGCGGTGCTTGACTTTGGTCTCTAATGCAAACGATTCATTCAATCTGGAACAAGCATGTCAACGAATGACATTGAGGATCAAGTGGTTATGGCCATTATAGCGACCTAAAGGTAATGAGTTTGGATTTGACCCAAACTGCTTTCTCCTTCCGAATAAATCCCGTTCCTAGACAGACGTACACTGACTATGGCGATGTTTCTGAAATTGCATTGCACTTTTTCTTTTCATTCAACAAAAATGAACTAAAATGATGTACCTATTTAGTGTTAGCGACCGCTGTATATCTTCCCTACACCACAAACGTTTGAATAATATCTCCGTGCATGGCCGCTTCTCAATAAGTAAGTGAAACATTGCAGTAAATCAGTTCATCTTCTATAAGTTTTGCTTTCATTGGAATAGAATAATCAATATTGTTTATTATCCTTTAGAGTTTGGTAAACGACAAAATGTGAAGATGGAAACAACAACTTGGCATTGCGGAACCACACTAACCTTACAAGTTAAAGATAGAACCACTGCGGGTGATATGCATTTAATTTTCAGGTCAAAACTTTAGAAATTGCTAGATTCAGACTGGTTCGGCCGTAGCGAGGACGTAGCGTTTTAGTTGGCCCAACTATAGAGAGGCTTGGAAACATGAATGAAATGGATTGAAATAGGATACTGACAGTCAATCTGAGCGTTCGAACCTTGAAATGAGAAACAGGCTGTATCGGAGATCGATTTCACCGGATCGGTATGTTCANCTAGGCTACACGATTCTCATAAAATCCCGTTCAGACCGGATTATAGTTTTTACAGACGCTCCTATGTGCGCGCGCCCGCTCGCTCGCACACACATACACACACACACACACACACCAGGTAACGAGGGTAGAGCAAAAAAACACTTGATGCGCAGATTAGTTGAACAAACAGGATTTCATGACGCTTTCTGACAGCCAGATGGACGATTGTTTAACCATGAGAAGGTCAACATTAACGTGAATGTCATTCTTAACATAACTACGTTATTTAATGAACATCAAGCTTGACCTGAATTTCCAGACACTCAATACCGACTCAGAAAAATATCAAAGAAGATCAGCATCCTATGGGCCAAATGGGAGTTGAACAACGATTGAAGATAAAATTACATTTATTGTTCCAGAAAACACGAGCACGCGTTATCCGGGTCAATAAAAAATGTCTTTTTCTTTTCAATCCCGGTAACAGTCCCTCTAAAGAAGGTGAATCTGGTCTGGTTTGACTTGCATGAGTATCATGATTGATGTGAATGAAAATACATGAATGGGAACCTGCACGCATTTAGTTTGGGTTTGTTTAAGAAAAAACAAACAAGCACTAGAATCTCTAGATGGGATTAAAATACAGCATGATGTAACCCGGAGATGCAATTAAAATTCTTCTTCTTCTTTGGGTTTACTCAGATTCATCCTGGTCTCATTAAGAGTGCGACCGAAATTCAAATAAATTTTTTCGTTGTTTTAAACGACTTTATTGCATTCGTTTTCTAATCAAACGCTTCGTTTGTTCATGCAATGTGCCTATTCAATGAGGTGACATGAATGAATAGGTTTATTTCCATCTGAATAAATCCATTAATCTATGATTCTCAATGGTTAAAGCAATTACCATCATCGCAAAGCAAGACAAGCAATGGGTAGAGTGGTCTACTCTAATGACAGATTTTACTGTGTTCAAGCTCATGTAAAGCGTGAACTCTATTTATTAATCGGGATTTCGCTATGACAAGCGTTATTCATCTGAGAGACGCAAATCATCATCTTAAAACGAGCAAGTTTCAGTTGTGGATCCAATACTTATAAGAATAATCGAACAAAGCGATTTTTTATTTTCAGTCCAACAGATACCTATCACCGAGTGCACCAATTGCTGTGGCGTGTTCGGATACGAGCTAAACTGATCCGAGTAGAAATGACATCGAATGGAGTTCGCGTGTAACGGAAGAGCCAGAAGTCCGCACTTCCGATGGTTTCATAATTGCTCTCTGTCAATTTGTTCCTCTCGATCATGATCGACGATACATCACTCATTACGTGTTTTTCTATATTGATCAATCATATATATTATCGATTCTACTGCGAGAGTGCAATCACAGCCGCTTCAAAATATTTTCCAAGCTCGAAAATAAAGTTGGATATGCGACTTGTTTCTCAAATTTCTTTACATATCTGAGTTATTTGTATTTCGATCTGAATAATCAAACTAAAAATATGGAGTATCATGAACTGCAGGAATACAAACAATTCATTATGTTTTAGCGCTTTCCCGATGCAACCGCAGTGTGTGAGGATCATTTATAGAAAGCAAAGCGTGCGAAACTGGCCGGCGTGATAGTGCGACTGTCACGAAACAGCTCGACTAGTTCGCCGAATTTTCTATTTTTCTCTCGTATTTCGGTGGCACTTTTGTATACAAAATGGGCCCTTCTAAACGGACATAAAGTATCGTTGTATAACGGTGTTCAAGAATAACGAACTCCGAATTTTTCATTTTGTGTGCTATCGAAGAATAGCCTAACAAGTGAATGGAACAACAAAGTTGACAATACGTTGAAGAATTAGCTGCAGAATTATCCACTGCACTTTGTTCTAAGCATCACGGTACGCAACGATTCGTGTGAAAAACGCAAACAAGACAAACTTACACAATACAACAGGAAGAAACATCTAACAATAATCACACAAATCAATAGAAACTTGCTATAAAATGATTCGTCTAACCATAATAAAAAACACCGTTCAACTTGGATTAAACATTTTCAACCTCCCGGGTTGGGTGGGGGGTTTGGTTCATTCGTACCTTCCTTTTTCTCTCTGGCCTACCCATGCTGAATCATCGGACAGCGACACGAGTCTAGTTTCACCCTCACCCCCCTCACACACGCACACACCCCGCCACCCCGAATGTGTGACACGTGTACGCAACTGGACCAATTAGTGCCATGTGCCTTTTCGGACTTCCCGATTTGGTAACTCGTTCTAACCAGCGCGCGCGAGAGCGAGAACGTCAATAACCAAACGGTATGAGAAAAGTTTGGCTTAGGGGAGAAACGAGGCCGTAATCAGAGGATAGTGATAACATATTTCTGAATAGAAACTCGGAGACAATAAAAATGTTTTGGACAACAGTCGATCGTATTCACATTGCAAAATGATGATTAGAATTTCGCGGGTCCACTCAAAGCAGCGCGTTTGCAATGAGATACAAACGGCAGAACGGTAAAAAGACAACAATGAAACAAACACAATAAATCTATGATTGGTGCAGATTATTCACCTCGTCAGGACAGCAAAACATAAAATCCGGTCAGTTAGAAACCAACACCACTTCCAAAAATGAATACAGATTAAATTCATACCGTGTTGATCACGAAACTTTAGATATTTCTGAGACAACTGTTCATCTAGGTTATTCATTCCGACAAAAATCCCAGAAAATCTTAAATATTTGCTTCTCAGATTAAGGCTGTTTGATCCACACGACAGACAGATATGACAATTTGGATACATTGTGAACTGATCGATTTACGGTTTTATTCGAGAACGAGTGTGTGCAGCTGTGTTCCAATCAGCACAGGATCTGCATGCAACCCTCAACGGAGCACTGGATACAAAAATACGAACGAGATTGAAGAAGATGCATCAACTCCACAGAATTGCTTTATCTTTCATTCTAATTTTTATATTTTTAGGTACAATAAGACATGGAACCGTTCAAGTCATGGAATTTGGTAACTTTATTCACAAAAACTAGAGAAATTCATTGACGTATTTCTATATGCACATAATGAACATTGCTTAAAACAGTGAACATAAAAAAGCATCGTGAAAAAGAGTGCAAACTGTTTAACATATCTATACCACACCACGTTATATAACAGATTAAAGCATAAATAAGATTGTAAGTTTATTAAATTAAAAAAGATATTATTTTTTATCCTGTTTCATGAAACAAATAAAAATCCTAAGATTGAACTGCCAATGTGAAATGACCTTGGAACAATAATCCATTACATTTTAAATCACACACCAGAACGTCAGCTAATCGGTCTTAAGGGGAACGAATGGTGACTATCTGAGTTGCGAATTCGGGCCGTTGTGGGGGTAATCTACCTATAAAACTATTGCGTTCGAATATTTGTTGCCAAAGATTTTGACATTCAAAGATTGCAACGACCCAAACTTGTTCAATTTACTTATTGTTCATTTGAAATTAGCAGGTAAAGCAAACTTTAAGTTCTTCTCGCGGCAACTTTTGGCGGTCGTTTATCTCAATCAATTTTCAAGATTTTCAATGTTTACCATAGTTGATTTTAATCAAGACCTCATTACTTGTCTTTCTCATTCTATTAGATTTCCCACTGATCTGACGAAATAATTTGCTTATGTCGATATTTCCGTGACAATGGAGAGTTAAACATCTATTTCTTCACTCTTCTCACAAACGTTGGAATAGTGATTAAATAGGCACCAGGTCTTCCATCCCCGTTAGCTGTCTTCTTTTTGGTCGTGTGCTAAACCGTTCCTCTTGTTTCAACGTTTCTCAAAAATATGCCTGACTCCTCACTTTTCATAGGATATCTCACGTACACGTCTGCTGAATCAATTTCCGGCAACAGAGAATTTCCTTCCAAATCCCACGGTAATTCAACAGACAGATTAATACAACGTCATACACGAGCGAGTGCGCAAACTTGGTTTGAAAATGACGAAACGTTGTTTTTGACCATCAAAAACATCCTCTCCTTTTGATCTGCTTAGATCATATTATGAGCAGAATTGATATTGATTATCAATTTCGTGTGGTCTCATTATATAGGTTAGAACGTTATAAGAACAGTACTATGTGGGAGCACTTACAAACTTACCTAGATTAGATTAGAAAAATGATTGTTGACTCATTTGCCAAAGTTCTTTGGGGACGAGTGGACGACAGCTCATTGCGAGCACGCGAAATTTTTTGCTAATATGAATTCTGTTCATATTGTGTTACTTGGTTCATTCAAGCTTTTTTTAATTAAATATCATTAGAAGTGATGCAATACTTTTCTCTTATTTGATCTTCTTGAATAAAGGGGAAGATTCTTCCGCATTAGGACATAAGTATTTATATCTTTGTTTTCAGTTTTCTTTCAGATCTTAATCCGAAATTGTTTCAAAAGGCATGCAGAAGATTTTGTGTGTTTAACTGCTTGATGCAACAAATGTTATTCTCCTGTGAGAACCTCTAATCCACGGTAAACGTTCTATTAACTTCAGCCAAAAGCAAGTCATTAATTTAGAGAGAGATTAGGAGACTGATGTGTTTCCTCCTGCAACCCTGCCTGCTCAAATATTTCAAATACCGATAGCAAATAGTCCCACACATTTCTGTCATAAAGAATTCGACAATTTCACTGATTGCGGTAGATGAGCAGACAACAAGTATCACGATTTTTGCCAAAGAAATACACTCCACTGTTTACATTTTACCCTAATTCTCTCTCTTGCGTTTGACAGAAAAACACGATATTGTAATCATTCTGTCATTTTTGCAACTATTGAATTAAAATACATTAGGTTTTGTGTCTATGTAGTAAAAAACACCATTTTGGTTTGAAGCGTCCTGCAAACATGAACATGTGGATTATTCTAAATGCCACGTTCATTCACAATGCAGAGTTCCGGAGTGATGAACACGTGACATCTGTTCGACTCAAAGTACCCCTCCCTTGCTACCATTGATTGCGGATTGCTCTAGGGGTGGTATAGTTAGGACAATGTATTCCGATCTAAAACTGGTCTCTTCCTGTATTCGGCAACCGAAAATTAATAAAACGTTTGTTTATGCGCACATTTCGATTTATGAACTACCGTTGGCATCAGGCTCGACCGAAGCAAGCACGTGACCGAAATCACCTGATCGCGTTTAAGGTGGTGCGACAAACGAGGTATAGTCAGAGTAGAACGGAAACAGTCAAGGCACGTTTGTGTGTGTGTGTGTGTGTGTGTGTGTGTGTGTGCGTGCGTATGTGGGTGCAGAGGCCTAATTAACCGTGTTATCCGGGACGAGCTTTGTAGAAGTTTAAAATTTCTAAAAATAATAATTGTTTTGAATAATAAAGTTGCTATGTCTAGTGACCAAGAAAAACAATGTTTCCACTTCACTCGTCATAATTTCACAACTGAAGTCATTTATTATGGATATATTTTCAGCATGTTGAATTCCGGACTATGGTTGTTGACCAAACTACGGTACAAAGGTCTTTAAGAGGAAGAAACAGTTCCTTGTGAGCAGAATACGGCTGAGTTGCCTAGACCAAAGTAGGTGAATTTTCTTACGGAATAGACAACTGGAGCTAGTGACTGTCCAAAGCGGGGTTGTGTGAAAACCGCAATCCATTGCAATCCGACGGCCAAAAGTCAAACGGTCAAACGTTCAAGGTGACCAATAAAACTCAATGCCCGATCCAGTAGGTGACCACTGTCACAACTAGCAATTTGTGTGTGGTTTGTAAGCCTCTTCTTGGTTGGTTTGAAATCATGATTTTGAACCAAGCTCCCTAGGTAATCTGCTGGCGGTTCATAGACCCAGTTATAGCCTCGAATGTTGGCTTCTTTACTTTCACTCTGGTGAGAACACGCCTCCGCCACGGGAAACTATGAATGAAAATTAACTAATTTTGTGAATAACACTTCTTGGCATCTGTACTAACTAGCTTATTCTAACTAATAGAAGTAATTTTAGATATCGGAATATATTGTCAGTGTTTTCTATCGGTTTCCTTCTGATCCATCATTATTTTATTAAAGTATATGGTGTTACTGGGCTCTCATTTATTATTGGAAATGTAGTTTGATCCACTCATGAGGACGTATTCAATACATTTAACTAGTCAGGATAGAATAAGCTCACTTTTGTTGTACAGTATCGCCGATTGTTTGCTATGTTGCGCATTTAATAAACCTATCCGTAGTGAATGACATTCCAGGATAATATCAGCTGTCTTTGGATTCCATTTATTGAATGGAAAATCATTCAACTAACTGTGGGGTAGGGTTTGCTATCAATCAAGCAGGTGTACGAAGACAATCAGAAAATGGAGAATGTAGGTGGCGGTGCGGGTGAATACCTTTGATTTGAGTGCGATTAGACAAACTATGCCAACTTACTACAGAATTGTTGAAATAATCCCACAGAGCACTTTCAAACAAAACAACAGAGTGGCGAACAAGCTCGTTTTCAGATATTCGTATTCATGCCAATACATCTCAGGATATATCACTACTTGGGAATAAAATTGTCATGGGAAAATAAAATAAAAACAGATTGCGAAAAACGATTTCATCGTGAGACCAGAAATCGGGTTCACCACAATCACATGTTTGTTTGTCCACTCATCTGATCATCGAGATTGCTCACGATGCGGTTTGTATGGGGGTGGGTGGGTGGACCAGGGAAGCTTTAGCGCTTACACAAATTGCTTTTTTGGGGGCACATAAAGGGGGGTTGTGCAGACGAATGCTCACCGCTTCTGCCGTAGCCAACATCCGACAGCGAACCTGCCTCAATAATCGCCCACGAACTTTGTACAGGGGTCGGAAAGCCTCGCAAACGTTCATGGTGTGATTTGTTTCAGCTAGGTGTGAAACCACTGCACCACCGGTGTTCAGCCACGCAGGGTGGTGTTCACGAATCCGTTCGGACAATCACCTGGCCATGCGGCCTATGTACGTTGTTCCACAGGAACAAGTAAATGAGTATACACAGAATGAGACCACAGGGTCTGAAACTTTATCATTCAGTCGCAAACACACAATTGGCCTGGACGTGAACAGCACACGGAGCTTAGATGCATAGAAAGACTTATCGATTGCGTCAGATAATCTTCTTTGTATGATCTCGGCTGATGTGTTCCCTTTGAACGGTAAAGAAATGTACACTGATTTTTCTTAACTTCGGTGTTTTGTACAGAGTTTTCCGTGCATTGAATCATCTTGCTGACTAAACGCTTCGGATATCCGTTACGTGCAAAGATTGATTTTACAGTACGGAGCTCTTCTTCTAGCGTGTCCTCACTGCAGATCTTTTTTACCCTATTCGCTAGACAGTGAACCAGGTTCCTTTTTATCTTCAGTGGCACAAAGCTTCGGAAATGAATGTATTGGTCTTTCCACGTTGCCTTTCTATGCACGGAACGCTGCACTGAACCATCTGATCGACGGGTGATGCAGACATCTATAAACAACAATTAGCTGTTACACTCCATTTCTAAAGTAAATGTTATGTTGGGATGCGCATTGTTGAACGTGTCTATTAGTTACGTTGTATTCGATGTTGTACCGATCACACAATAAATATCATCTACGTACCGTGTGTATAGTACACAGTCTTCGATGGATGATTGTAACTGAGTGTTTTCAAGCTTCGCCATGAATAGATCCGCGAAAAGCGGTCCCAACGGAGACCCCATGGCTACGCCATCCTCTTATCGATAGATCTCATCGTTAAACTTGAACTGAACATTATACGCGCAGAAATAAAGTAGTTGTGTAAGGTCATCCCAAGGGAGGCCAAGCTCTACATTATTGGTTTGTAACTAACTGCACAGGTATTCAATCGTTTCGCCGTTGGGAACATTTGTGAACAACGAGTTGACGTCTAGCGAGAGTATTGTTCGATCGACCAAGTTTATGTCATGAATTTTGTCCACAAAAGTAAATGTACCTTTGACACAGTGTTTTGCCAAACTAACTCGAACGGGTTCTAACAACTTGGCCAACCACATTGCCAAGGCATGATATGGTGAGTTGCACATATCCAAAATCGGTCGTAATGGCGCTCCATCTTTGTGTACTTTTGGCAATCCATACAACTTCGGAATAACAGTCCCTGTTGGCCTAATACGTTCGAAAAGGGATGCATCAATGACTCTTCTCTGCTTCAAGCATCGCAAAATCTTGGAAAGTGCCCCTTCTATATGAGCCGTCTTATCCTTTTCCGTCAACTTGGTGAATTTCGACCGATCACCCAATTTGGTAATCATTTTGTCTATGTAGTCCGTTCGATTTAGCAGCACGATCCCCGTCCCTTTATCCGGTCTGGATAGAATTCATTCTGGACCGAATTCATTTATGTGAGTAGATTTCACATATCAAAATTTGCTACAAGGAGCGATGAAACAGATTTCATAATTGAACTTCCCGCATTTCACCACCCATTTAGTTATCATTTGGTACCAGATTAAGGCTTTTGGAGAAGCGCTTCAGGCGAATTGTGAAGACTGGATAGGAAAGCAAAAGCCAGAAATGTTGATACACAGTTGATTGAGAATTTCTTGGTCTATTCTGCTGAGTCAACCGGTTTCCGTTGCGGTTTTTGCAATTGGCCGACTTAGATTGAACCGACTGTACAACCGTTTCACAGCAGCGCATGCGACAGTCCCGACTAGTCCCTGTTCCCTTGCGCACCAGTGCACACGCACGATAAAAACATAATCAACATCATCCGGTCAAAGAACTAAAATCAGATTTCTCTACAGTTAATGATCACGGTCTCAAAAACCTAAGGAGTATCCAATGTTATGTTTATCATTAGATTATGAACTACCGGAAATGAGTTTGTTCGCAATATCACAGCATCACACATGTAGATTCAAGACATTCTTTAGAATAAACAAATCACAATTCCACTGCAATGTTTGCAATGTTGCATAACGATGAACAAATAGGGTTTTGTGTGGACAAATTAACTTGTCCGTATTATTTGCCAGTGAAAAAGCGTCGGTCCCATCTCTTTCCGATGAGTCTCATAAATATTCCAGTTAAACAAGCTGGCCGGGATATTATAGTTCACTTCCGGATAATCCCGAGCAATGGTTTTTAAAATCAATCTAATTCCTACGTGACTTGAATGAGCATAACGGAAAATCCAGTAGTCTGAGCTACCTTAAGAACAGTACATCTCAAACAATATGAATTACAACAACATCAATTCTAACAATACACGCTATACCGAAAACCCATGGAGTAGGTCATTCTTGAAGCATTCTCTACACGTAAGTTTGGAAGAAGATCCCTCAACTGCTTTGTTTCCTATGATTTTGAGCAAATCTAACTGAAAAGACGGTATTCCACTTCTCCAAAAGAGAAACCAAACAAGGTAATACAAATAGACTTGAATAATCAAAGCTTTAACCCAGGTTCTAGTTACTAGTAAATGACCAAAAACTGGGGGAAATTTGTTGAGTAAAATTTTATAAGAATAATGTGATTTCATCATTTATGCTTGTATAATCATTCCTTTATAGAAAGTTTTCAGTATTTTGCCTGATGTCACCAGTGCCAATCAATGCTTGAGTTCCATTTCTACCCATTTAAATCAAGAAACTTACATGCGCAGGTGTTGTGTTTCCGTTTAAGTAGGGATATAAGCACACAATAAACTAAGCAACACCTTTATTGCAAACGGCACATGTGTATCCGGTTCGTAAACCGGGGAGCAAGCAGAAACGCCAACACGTAGGAAGGCAGACCGGCAGGCCAACACAGGCTCAAACGTCACAGTCCATTCAAATGCCATAAAGCCGGCATTATGCTGTCAGACAGTCAATTGACCAATCGATCAAACAATCTGGCCATGGGCAAAACGTATCAGTCAGTTGTAGACCACAGCAGCAGATTGTGGAGTCTATCCTCAAAGTTAAAAGTCGTCGATCTTCATCGCTTCCTTTAACAAAGATAATGAAATTAATTCGTTCATGAAATTGTGTGACTACTGAATCAAAGAGCACCGAAGAGGTGTTACGTCCTTGTTTGGACTCATTAGTCATCATCACCGAACAGTAACCCTTAGGGCTCCAGTTGCAAACCTTCGCCTCTAAACTAAGCGGTAAATAGCCAATAGGTTGAACACATGGCCACAATTGTTATTTACCGTGTTCTTGAGCTAGCCACGTAGAGATTGTGTTAATAAAATCCGCTACAAAGGTTCCATTTTGACCGTCGATTCTCATTCTGTGCATGGTATTCATCTGCTCTCTATGGATAACAATCGCTCTGTACAGCCTAATTGGATAATGAATAATGAAGGATTTTTTCAAATGATTTGCAATAGTACTTCGTCTTGGGCTCATGCTTACTGATAAATTACAAAGAACACATTAAAAGCTATTTGAGATTGCGTCGGAGATGAACGGGCTGAGTTGTTCCTTCACGCCTCCAGATCGTTTCTGTACACTTAGGGATACAATGGCGAGAAGGGGATCATTAACGACTGTTCGACTGCAACCATCAAGTAGTTTAACATATAGAAGAAATCTGACTAACGTAACGTCATCGTTGGTTTGTTTATCCACGGGTTGTCTGGCAGTCTTTTAGAGCTCCACTACCGAGTAAGATAGAATGGATTAGTCTTTGCCCATTATATGGTTCTGACGAGGAGTGTTCTGTTCAGTTCCGAATAGTCAACATTGTGATATTACCACGCAACGTGATTGAATGAGCGAAAGAAAATCAACAAAAATTTTCCACAAAGATAAATTTCAGTTTGTATTAAAAGAAACCAAGCATTCTCAGATAAAGCCAATCTACTCAGGCATTTCAGCAAAATAATTTAGTGGAGCACTGTTATAAAATATCTCTCCCAATTTATTCAACTTTCAGAAACGTACCAAACTTATAGTTTTGACCAAACTACAATCGATCAGCTGTTCAAAACGGTCTTGGAAAACTGTGGCACTAATCGAATGTATCACGTAAAGCTAACCAGAACGTCTTTCAGGGTTTTGTTCGCTCATTCTGAGGTGCACCGATTTATAGTTCTCTCTATTTACGCCACAGCAGTGATCTACTTTTCGTGTCTATCATAGAGGTTTTAGAGTAAGCACGTTAGATCGCAAGTCATCAATGCACCTCACGTTTGTTCACATCTTTAATCTTTTTATATGATGAATTCGTTGTGTAAACGAGGTGCGAGCTGAAAAACTGGGAAGCACTGGACAGCTGTTTTGACCTAATCAGGTCTCATCAGCAGTGCGAATCTATCGACCCAACGGGAGATCGAAACTGGGATCTCGCAGGTAGAACGCAAGCATACTACCCACTCAGTCACCGGGGCAGCTGATCAGACTGTTTCTCATTTTGAATATACCCGATACACCATAACCCATCTTGCGAGTTTGTTGCGAGTTTCGATTTTCGCTCATCTCAGTACTAGCATCCAGGGTTTTTGCTCGGTTGTCCTGTCAGCTTAAACGTACTTAAAAACTAGCTGTGTGTGACCTGAGAGTTTAGTGTTCGAAAAATCATTTAGCCAGTGTGTAACATGATACCATATATACGAGAATTGCATCAAATGCCGGGCCATTATTAGGGAGCACACACGATGTGCTGAGTTGAAAACGGTGGCGCATTTGTTTTCAGATTGGCAAACCACTTCATCATTCGACCCCACAGTAGTCCGTCATTGCGCAGATTACTGTTTTCATTGATCTCCAGCTGTATTATTTGATCCATCTAGCATGATATAACAGATCTGTAGGTTCACTTCAAAATATATATATTGAATCAAAAAGTAACGCGCATCGGTTGAAAATTGTCATGCCCTTTTGACTGTGAAATCGTTTAAATCTCGTGATTTTTCAATTTCAAAACATCGTCTGCGCTCAGTGTGCCTTTTGAATACCTTCAAAAAGAGTAGACTGCTCATTTTTCGGGCTATGTCAAAGGTTTACTGGTGTAACCAGAAATTTGATTTCTCAACTTGTGTTCTGTTAGTTAATACTTAAGTTATTGTATTGCTCCCCGTTTCCAACTAAAAGATTACTGACTTACAGTTTGCACGACACCAAGCGTACACCAGATTTTACCTTCCGATTCAATACGAATTATTATCTCCAGGCTCTTGAATTAATTAATCACTAATGAATTTTATTTTATTTCATATAAAAACTTACAACATATTGGAAGAGGTCGAACTGCAGTCATTAAAACGCCATCTGGGGACAGACATAAAGGTGAAAAGTTGGACAGCAGTGGTGGGATTCGAACATACGACCTCCTAAGCGTAACGTTCTTTAACTTAACCGGTTTACTATTCCCGCCCAGGTTGTGAGCGATTTGGTAAACTGAATAATGCACATTTTTCGAAATGTTCGGTCCGGCTGACTTGTTTCCTTGGAAATTTTGAGCTCTTTCATCTATGATTGCTTTATATTTGGTTACCTTAGGAAGTATATAATATCTTGTTCTTCGTCTACCATCCCAATGACCTTTGTATTTTGACATGTTTAACGTCCAATTAGCACCACGAACAGCAATCTCTTTCGATCACATTAATTACGGGCAAAATTTTCTATCGGTCTTGATAAGTTTAAAAATCTATTCTTTTACATTGGATCAACCTTCTGTTCTATCACGTGATTGAAATCTTCAAATCACCTTTAAAATTAGTGCACTGATCGATTTATTTCGTACCTGATATCACTCCGGACGAGATATACAATTACCAATAAAACACGTAGTGAAAAAATCATATACGGTAAATAAATTACGCCAACTATTTGTAGTTGTCACTTTAATATGTTGATTACTCGCCGTGAGATTTCCTAAGCGAGGCATGAAATTGGCCTACACAGTGAGAGAGGAGATAAGGAATTCGGCAATGGAATTTATTTAACTTCTGAAAAAGAACTCTCAGTAAAGTGTCTTTCGTTACCGACCTGGATTAGATTAGGCCATAATATGCTGCATTGTCGGATATAGAAAAATAGATTTACAAAACAAACCTATTGGTCACTTGATAGTTAGGCGTTCAACAAGATTGACCATTATTGTTGTTCCACAGATCGATTTTCTTACGACTGTTCTAGTGACGTAGTAATTCCGTGTGAATTGAGAGTGTACTCGAGAGTAGAGCAGGACGAGGCAGTAAACAATAGTGAATTTTGCACTACGATATTGTACTGAGGAACCGTGGAAAAGCTCAAAAGTCGTGACATCGACCGAGGATTTTGGTGCTTAATGCAACTGAATAAAAACGAAGTTTGGTAGATTTTACTTGGCTTATTGTCAGATTTCATAGCTTCAATATTTTTTGTCTAAAGTCTAGTCATTCACCAACCCGTTCGGATTAGCTCATCAACCACTGACTCATTTACTATTTTCGGGTACTCTTTCCTTTCAATGAACAGAAGAAAATGGAACCAGGGGATATCTTGCACAAATTATTTTCAGTATACTTATGATTTAAGCTCAATCTCGATATGTTTAACCTTTGTAATACAATTGATGGTTTCCAATCAATTTATGCTTGTATTGCCCAGTTGCATCATTTCAAAAAAGGTTTCCTCTCCTTCAAAGCTATTCAATAAAACGATTGGTGGTTTCAAATGAATTCGCATGCGGCAGACTATCGGGAACCCCGACACGTGATTGGTCCCCTGAGAGTATCACATGAATTGCCAATCGGATCAACATAACCCCGTATGTGTCTGCACAGATTCACGAGATACGAAAACTTGGTCCGAGAAAGAATTCCCGAACTGAAAGAGGATTATGCGCGTGTTACGCTAAACACCACTTATTCATGAACTTATAATTCGGGATCATTTACCAAAATTTGAAACCACGTGAACACCATAGAAATTACTCAGATTCTGCAATCAACGAGAGAGAATCGATCGATAATCTTACTTGTATAGTGGCTCAGTACACTTAATCTACAGCATAGCCTATTAGACCGTCAGCTATTTTCAAACGGGACAGTATTCTAGGTGACGAATAATAGACCAGCAACAGGATTCATGAAAGACGAATTTCAAAGTGACCTCCGAGGTGGGTCCATCTGAATGGGCTCACGGGCTCATTTGGAGTCGAAAGAAAATTAAATACTGTTGAAATGCATTAGTCATCAAAGAGAATACTGGTGATCCAACTCAAGCGATGGAGCTCAAATTCCTGTCAAAAACTAGGATATACACTATTTTATTTCTTGTATGGAGATGCATCCTACAAGATGAACAGAGGGAGGGTCACCTAATGACAAAAATGTTGAGGCGCTGGATGATGCTTCGCATACGCCCATGAAACTCACAAATCAGTTTTCCAAATAGGGCTTCGGTGTCAGATGCGCAAATTTGTACTGGTGCACAACTAAGGTGAACTATACGAAGTGAGTTGTAGGAATACAAAACACATGGGTGGAGTATTTGAAGCGCTATTTATAAAAAACTAATTTATTTAGCATTAACATATCTTCTTCAGATCAGGAATCATCACCATTTATTTGTTTTTTTAAACATTGCACAAGCCCGAGTAAATAAAGACACTTTAACATGGGCATGTGACTGGTCAAGCGGTTGACACCATCAGGTTATACAATTGCAGATTTTTAATAGAACACTTACAGACACACGGTGCTCTTGCCATTTCGCTTGGTCGGCAGCCTGAAATCATTGTTTCTTTTGGAAGTAGTTAAACCTGACTCCATTTCGCGAAATGTACCCTGAAAATTATTATCATTGCAAGTCCTATAGTGGTTTTATGAAAAGAAATGTTCACCCAAACTGAATTGTTTTACACACGGCGTTGGCTTCCGCGAAAAAGTGGAATTTAGATCATTACGTAACTCATCAAAAAACGTTCTAGTTGAATTTCCCAAAACCAAAACAGTCATATTAGAACGGCCAATATTATTTAGGCTCACTCAATGTCACGTGCTACGCACTGTCTTTGGTTTATCTGGTACCTTTCCTCTTTTTTGTGGGGGGAAGGATAATTCATTAAGTTCCTATATGTTAAATGCATTTCATTGCGAAAAAGTGTAAACACGGCGCTTAGTTCACAGTAAATCATTTGGGATTATCAAAGCGAAACGCTTAATTAAATTAGTCATCGATGCTGTGTGGCGAAAGTATGAATCCCAAGTTGAGGGTTCCTGGTTCGAGTCCCGACAAAGTAGATAGTCACTTCTCCTTACCGGTCATCGGACAGCAATTTTCATGAGCAGAGCATTATCATCTCATAAATTCAAGCAAATATTGGAAAATTACGTCTGTTATGGCTCCATTTCAGCATAACGATTTTCTGGTACCTGACTGGAAGCACGCAGCCCCACAAGCCGCTCGAATGCATATGCCTCATCGGACGGTAATCACTTGCCGATTAAATAGTATGAATGTATAGAGAGGACTTCAAAATTGCTTTCATTCTGTAAAGTACATGTTTAGCACTCTTATCAAATCAGAAAGCTCATAAGCAGATATTCCGATTCTTTTGACAGAACCAAAAAAGAGAGGGCGCATTTTTTCACATAATACCAAAGAGGTCAATTATGGTACCAGTCGACGCTTTATTTTTTTGCTTGACCTGTATTTGGTTTTTTACTTTAGCGGAGACTATTGTCAGCTAAATTGATGGTATTACGGAGCTTGAGTGGGTCGAAGGCTTTTTATCCAAAGCAAAACACTGCACACGGCATATTGTGAACGATGTTTGATGGTTGGAATTTACCAGTTGCTTCGATTATATTCGGGCCTCAAGCGACCATAAAGCGATAGGTACGTAGCATAGGGTGAGTTCGTTTAAAAACTGAACTATGTTTAGAAACGAACTATGATGAAGATAAAATTAAATGTCGTGTAAAAAACGAAGTCATGAATTTAGTCATGTGGGATCAGAACGGAATTTGATCTATTGATCTACTGGTTTCTATTTTGACCAGTATTTGTTCACTGTTGTTTGGTATGCACAGCACGTTCGATACATGATCTTGGTTTCAATTTTTTGTTTCAGAACTCGATGAAAACTATTCAATTCTGTGAATGAGAAACCGATGCAGTGATCAAACGGTATCTTGCTCTCTGAAGCAAATTAAAAGCAAGATAGTTGAAAACTGTACGCCAGTTGAGATGACAAAGTTAATCGTGAGATTGGACATCTATTACATGCGATGAGTGTTCTGATTGAAAGAAATTTTTCTGTACCCTTTCACTGATCAAGGTGGAAATGTGGAGGCTTTCACAACACTACGATCTTTTTTCTGATTTTACCTATTTTAATGTAAACTGAGGTTGCATGCCCGTTCGGAATACACGGTGAGTTCAAACTGAATTACTTTATTTCTTTTTCGGCCAACACCACACACGAAACAACCATCCCCCCACTCGCCCCTAAGGGCCCAAACAAGTGCGCAAGTGTGAGTGACATCCGGTCATGTAACTGGAATGGTAATTATCTCTTTCCAACTTGTCTTGATCTCTCTCCTCTGCCAAAACGTTTGATATAAATTGTGATGCATTAGCCCGTAGAAGAATCACCGCAAACGAGTTTATTCGCTACATTGTGTTTTCTCACAATGGGTATGGATGGTATATTCGGACAAAGACAAACTTCCTAGGTATCATTTCCGATTTTGTTAAGAAAATTTGGAAACTTCAATCAGTTCGCAGGAAAGACGATCCCACACTACAGAAAGAGAAAGTTTTCAAAACACAGTATAGATTGCGCACATTTCTGTGGATTGTTAGCTCAAGCTTTCATTTCATTGGCACGCCGGTCGAATTCCGAAGCTCCATTACAAAGAGCACGGAGTAGTCACCTACAAGTCGTGCGCATCACATTTACTTCCCATGTAGGATAATTAGAGCTCAGTCTAGTAAAGTACATTCTTTATATGTAAAATAAGATAAATGTACTGCGCACTAACACATACCAAGGCAAGTTTTTCTTAACTTAATTACTACTCAGGAAACGATTAAGAAGTTGAAACAACGATTTCTCCTAATGAATTTCAAAAAAGCCAATAGTGTTATGCAATGTGTATGTGTATACGTCTGCTGCAACGACACTTCTTTCGCATATCGTCAGTTACTTAATGCGAACTGCAAATGGACATTATATATGTTCATGGGGTATGGCGACAAATAGATTCAAAGCCGAGATTCATACTTGTTCACAAGACAGAGTAACTAGTTTACCAACACTTTTTTCTCCTAATTGGAATACGGATGAGTGGAAAATTGTTCGCAAATGGGTGAGAATGACGTGTTAATGTGTGTGTGTGTGTTTCAGTAGGTATGAGGCGGAGAGGGAAAGTTAGAACACGTGGATATGCGAAGACAGGAAGTTAACCGGCCGATTAAACAATACTGACGATTATCAAGAGCAAAAGTTGGAATTCGTTATCCAACTGGAGGTGTGAAATGGGGGAGGTGTAATTGTTGTTTCGTGATAGAGCTTCGAGCGCTTCCAGTTGCGGTTGCCAGTAGCCATTTTGAATTGTGCTCCGAGATTCGTGTTCCCGAATGCCGCAACGTACGACCAACCTATCTGCATCCACAGATACAAGATAATTCATAAATTACATTTGACTTGGCGGTTGGGAGGATGGGATCCTTTCTCGGTGGCATCGACACTCGATTTTTCTGCTTAATGAAGACCATCTTGGCCGCATGGTGCGTTCGATTGACTGATGAGAATCGGTACGTCATCACCTTTGTATCTGTGGATGCAGATAGGTTGGTCGTACGTTGCGGCATTCGGGAACACGAATCTCGGAGCACAATTCAAAATGGCTACTGGCAAACGCAACTGGAAGCGCTCAAAGCTCTATCACGAAACACATGAAGGAGACTGGCCACCGACTGAATCCAACGGACGCATTCCGAATTGTCTACCGTCCGAAATGACCCTACCAGCTAAACTTCGCGGAAGCCGTAACCATTCGAAGAACGAACCCGATTTTGTGCGCTCAGAAGCAGATGGTGGTCGCATTGGCTTTACCGTGGAGTAAATTTGCCTGCACCCCACCCTATCATTTACCCATCACATCATTGTAACTTCTGTTCTCCTCTCCCTGCCCCATACACTCAAACCATCCACCCACACACACCAATTACACCTCCCCCATTTCACACCTCCAGTTGGATAACGAATTCCAACTTTTGCTCTTGATAATCGTCAGTATTGTTTAATCGGCCGGTTAACTTCCTGTCTTCGCATATCCACGTGTTCTAACTTTCCCTCTCCGCCTCATACCTACTGAAACACACACACACACATTAACACGTCATTCTCACCCATTTGCGAACAATTTTCCACTCATCCGTATTCCAATTAGGAGAAAAAAGTGTTGGTAAACTAGTTACTCTGTCTTGTGAACAAGTATGAATCTCGGCTTTGAATCTATTTGTCGCCATACCCCATGAACATATATAATGTCCATTTGCAGTTCGCATTAAGTAACTGACGATATGCGAAAGAAGTATCGCTGCAGCAGACATTGCATAACACTACGAAAAAGGTTTCTGTTTTACAAACTAATAGCTACAGGCAATGGCAGCTATACTTTTGCGACAAATCAGGTCGTTTCTTTCAATTTCATTTTAATTAGTCGTTGGTATGTTCATTGACTGGACTTTTTTCCAGGAGATACTACCGGGCATATAATATGCTTATAATAAGTAAGTAGCCTGGAAAATCAGAATAATTGCTCTAGGCGTGTATCTCACTGGATTTAAACTATTCGTGTGCTTATGATTATCAGAACAAGATTGGATTGCTCAAACTACAGAGGAAAGCGGCTTTGAGTTGGTAATGAGCCAGTTACTAGTTCACATTGGTAACAATGACTGACAATTTCTAATGGAGAATGAGTTCAACAAGATAGAAGACGTTAACCGATTTAAATTCTTCTTGACTTCTGCAAACGATCCTAATATTCATCGGTGTATCCTATGGCTGTCCAGTCGGTTTTAATAGATGCTACGCAGCGCTGAAATATATACCTCAGAGGTGACGGTCATCAGTTCTGCCTATCTAAGCAAGACATTGATGAGAGAACATAAGCCGCAAACGATTATTTTGTGATGATAATACCGCAATAACCACATAAACAGAAAAATCAATTTCAGACGTTTACACTCTATCATTGAAATAAAATGTCGCAAAGGAGTCATCTTAAACAATTTAAAAGCACATTCGACGAGGTCCCCACAAGTCTGCATTATTTCTAAATATGTCACCTCGGCTGGTGATGAAACGTGTGCAAAAACCAATTTCCTAAGCTCGAAAAACAGACGAAAATGAATTTCTGAAATTCGTCACAACTGAGTTCACAATTTCAAAAGCTATTTCAACTGTTACCCGCAAGGAAGTTTTGAAATTATCAGTGAATTAGAGAACCCGGGTCTCTTGGGTTCAAATTCTGAGTATCGGCACGGTATCACGATCCATCCATATTGCTTTGTGTTCCGATATCTAATCTTTAGTTTTGTGTAGAAAATCTATTTTGTTTTCAAGAGAGCGAAACAAAAATCAACCGTAGTGAGAGGCGAAATCAGGGGTAGAACTGACTGAGTTCAACTCAGTTTAGTCGTCCAATCAAGTCCGAACATTAGATCTGTAAAACAGTCAAAATGAATTCAAATATTTCGTCCCGGTCATGATCGACGACTGAGTTGAATTGTTTGGAGTTAAGTGGAACACGTATAATTCAGACTTTCAGGAAACATCCAGTTTTATTGACTGTAGTACAGATTAGTACTGAACTGAACCATTTCATGCCTCCGAAAGCCTCAATATGGTCGTGGGTGCATGTCTCGGGTTGCGGCTGGTCACCCCTTCCTTGCACCTCACGAAATGCTCCTATACGACCAAGCGTCTTAAACAGCCTCTGCTGAGAAAGCCATTGAATTGCGTTTTTGAAGCTGTATCTCATAGTATAAACCCTAAATTGAGTATTTATCAAACTCAAGCACAGGTTAGTACTCTCGTGCTAAGCTGCCGAACTCCAATTATCATACGACATGTGTAGCAGTGTTTGAATCGATAAAAACGCAGGATGTATGCAAAATTTGATTCCTCGAAATACCATTCCAATTTTTAGGTACAAAAGGTAATGGAGAATAAATTTTGTTCGCCGATTTTTTTAAATGTTAATGTTTTTAAAAATGCTGATGAAGCTTATTTATTGATTAACATTTTCGCTAAGTATTTGACAAAAGATTGACCAGACCGTTACTCATTGTTCTTTAGCACTTCACCGCAGTTTGTGAGTGTTTACTTCAAATCCGCAAAACATTATTTGTTCAGCCAAACATCAATCAAGCACCGAAACCATTGAAAATGTTCTCGTGTTGTTTTGCGGACGTGTTGACTCTCAACAAACATGACTTGCATTATCAGTTCTAAACCAATTTGGATACGGAAGTGTTCAAATACCATTCAATTCCCCATTCTATAAGTATAAACCGAAAACTTAAAACCGAATTTCAACGACTGCTTGAGAGAAGCAGGCAGCAAACCACCCGTGAAACGCAGATCCCTGATAAACTTCACTTTTCGAAGAATTGCAAAAAGCAAATAAACACGATGCAAATAAATTTGGCCCTTTGATTGCGTCTAATCACCATAAAGTTATTCCAATCATCTATCTCCGACTGGTTATCACCAGTTTTCTCTGGTCCCTAAATGCATGGATGCACTATAGTTGTACGAAATGCATCATCATCTTCATCATCATCAATCTATGAACAACTAAGGTCGTAACCCTTAAACGCATTCAACGAACCGGATAACCCGAACATCGGTGTTGGATTGACCTAATACTTGATAAACATCAAAATATCGGACTGATTTAGTCTGCGCACGACCGCAGACACATAAAACGATCCAGCGTCCGCAATGGAGATTCGCATTCGGTCTTACAACATCGATTGAGTAAAACGAAAACTGAGTTTCACTTTTGTTTTGACACCAAGAATGACCGGGTGATCTGTTCTGCTTCCTATCGAGAACGAAACCGCAATCAGGTGTTTATATTGTCGGATTGTATACAGTTTGTATGAACAAACAAATTGATCATGACAGATCAAAGGATTGCAAATCAGGCGGGAGAGAAATCCCCAAGTAAGACAATTGTGATGCATTTAATAAACCGGGATTTATCAAATTGGAAAATATGCCGATTGAGTAAGAACAGTGTAGACGGACACATGTTTCCGGTGAATTTACTGTCAGGCCAGTACAATAACATTTATATGAAACAATAAAACAAAACCGATAACCAATCATGTGTTGTAATGAACTGTAAACTACTCAATTAATGCACGGAACCTGGATTACGTAATCAAAATTACCTGTTACGTAATTGTCATATTGTGATGGAAGGCGGTACGAAGAGAGTCGTGGATAGCGACCGGATCAAGAATGAGGTTCATCCGACCAGACGCGCAGACGCAGCGGCGGGAAGTGCCTCGCGAGACAATATTGACTGTCACCCGAAACGAGCGAATCGACAATTACAGTGCGACAGACAATCCGCAGCTAACGGGAAAGATATCAGTCGAATGCCACAACGTCGGAGCTGTCGATCAACGCATCTCGCGCCGCGATCAGGTTAAACCAGTCGGAGTGGCACACAGAAGAAGAGGCAACGTACGTGCCAAGTGCGGACCAAAACCAACAAGGAATGGCCCACAGAAAGATGCATGAATCATCCCACCGCGCGGTTGAGAATTGACTTTATATAATCGAACGCATACACTGTTTGCTTTTGAATTGGGTCAATAGACTTTTTTCCCAGCCAGCTCGCCTTCTCGCTACAATGTGCATAACCAATCTCACTTTCCTTCGGCCGGAATTAAATCATCTTTCGTCAGGCGCATAGTTCAGGCCACATAAGACGCGGATGCAAATCGCCTCTATGATCGCTAACATCGGGAACTATATGATTCTTGAGGGGTGTAATGGGACTCAGTAAATGGTTGTGAATTTTGAGACATGTCCACCGATTGTCCCATCTCTAACATATGAGTAACAAAGGGGTTTGAACTATGCGCACGAGGGAAGTTGATTCAAACCCTTAAACTCAACCGGCAGAGGTTAGACAAAAACTCTTGTGCACAAGAAAATTAGATTAGACAGTTATTTGGACAACTGGGTTCCCTTTAACCATCGCATCAAGACCAAAAGAAGACAAATGTCGAAAGATGTTAATATTTCAATCTTCTCAATCGCTTACGTAAAACAAACGAGCACATTCAAAGCACATTGAATTTGTAAATCCTAGTGAACTGACATGCTTAGTGAGGCGTTGCTAATCGGATTATATCATCCCGTTCCATGCGCCCACAAATTGTTGATACAACTAATCAGTCCACTTGTCGTGGAATTGACCTTTTGTTTTATAATTGTGCCTGCTTGTTTTACGTAAGCGACTGAGACGATTAGACAAAATGTTAACATCTCGCGATATATGTCTTCTTTCGGTCTTGATGCCATTACACAGTTGATTTCAAGATTACGTAACCCAAGCATCGCACCAGTTTACCTCGTTACAACACACGTCACTCATCCCCATTTGTTTAACTTTAGTCGTTTTTTGTTTTATACCAATGTGATGGTTCATGAATCACAGTGGAATCGACGAAAACAGATGTTCACTTACACTGTTTTATTGTTTCACAAGCATTTTTTTAAATGAAAGGGATGTGTCCCATAATCACAGAGACATTGGCGATGGGAAACATTCATTCAAAAATCCATTTGTTGAGTCTGAGCATGAGATTGGGAAAATTCTGAGAAGTGTAAAAAACCGAGTAAGAAAGAGTGCCCCGAAATTCTGCGGTCCTTGGAAGACAAGAAAAGCTAAACCGCATCATCAACCTATTCAATAAATTGATAACGACAGTCATAAATGCCTCTTTTGTTCATACGCATACAATCAACGGCTAAGATAAAGATCAGCTACCAAATTAAAATCATCCATTCTTATTTCACTATTATATCGTACTGTTGTAGGATAAAAAATCGCAGTCGTATGCACCATCTCAAACACAATTTAACTAACTGATTCGCATGCGAATAGTCAAATATGAAGTGCATAGTGAAGGGTCACTGACTATAGACACCTGCAATGATTGGTTGGTGTAATCACAGAGCGATCACTTTTATGCTCCTCGCAGACGCAGTTCTACACACCCGCACCAGGACTATCTGCAATACAGCTTTCGAGACCAATGTGGTTGTCATGCCGAAATACTGTACGCGTTATGAACACAAAATGTATCTAATGTTGGAAAGGAGTCACGTTGATCAACCTGCATTCCGAAAAACTCTTTACGGTCTTCATTTTCCCAAACCGAAACGATATGAACGAAGTACCCACAGTTCATGACTGTGCTAAAGCAGAGCTTTTACATTTTAGTTTGATGAGTAGACAGAGTTCAATGGGGATATCCTCACTTGCACAAAATTCTAAGTTGAACAACTGTGAACGTTTTTTAAAGCACACAACAACCCCAAAAAACGATGCCGATTATTTTCAAACAGTAACACAGTTACCAATAAGGTTCATTACACCCACACTAATTTCCGTTCGCTTACAGTGATAAGAAAATATTAATTCTTTGTTTGATACAGTAATTCCACCTAGAATTGAAACTTCTTTGAAGTTGACCTACCGTATCCCGATATACATTGATATAAGTTTTATTTTATTTTGGGTATAATTCTAATAATAAATCAAGCTGAAAACCCAGATATGCGTTTTAAAACAAAAAATTCTGTTGGAAAGATTTCAGTAAACCCTCCCTGAAAATCGAAGAGTCGCATGTAATACCTGTAAAATCTATCGGAATTAGAATGAATGATTTGAACACTTCAGCTACACAGTTGGCAAACCCAATGTGTCATACAACGCTGTTGCTCAATCAGCAAACAAGTCTGGGCCGCCAAATGAGAGTCAAAGGAAAACGGAAGGCAAAATTAATTTCAAAAGTGAATAGCTCTTTTACCTACGATACTCAAATATAATGACCAGTACGGTGTTTCATGTGGTGAAAGATATCAATTCATGTTCGGTTTCAGTTTAAACAATAAATAAGCATGCACTTTCATACCGCGGTTTTGTTCGCTGCCTTTTGAATACCCGCTCCGATCAAGGGACAGAGGAAAGATTGAAATGCTGACTGCAGTGTCAAGGTGAGAATAGAAAACTCATTTAGACAACAAGTACACTGGAAAAATGCACTGTTTACCACACGAAACCACATCACTCAGTGTTTCTAACCGCCGATAACGGTGATCCGGCGGTCCTCATCCAGGGAACCAAACAAGATCTATGTAAATAAGCTTCCTGGTCAGGGTGTTCATACCTTCATGCCAGGTCTTACTTTCACCACCCTTTAATTTATTTCCATCCATCCCCTACCTCGAAGAACATAGGTAACATGCCTCAACCAACTTGATCCAAGGGGACCAACCACTTACTCCAGTGGACGATCGCGAACACGCAAGTCTTCGCCTAACTTCAGCATAGTTTGCTCGGTTGACCCACCAGAATCGTGCAGCGTGATTTGCACAACGGTTTTGGAAAGCCGAAAGTTTATTTTAATTCCATTTAGAAGTCAAATTCAAAGTTTTATTATGGGAACTACTTACAAGCGTTTAGCACAAATGAATCGATTAACCGTTCATAAAAAGATAAGGAACGTCATTAATTACCTTTGTTTCATGCACTGTAAAGCACCACTGGTCAAACTGCTGCAGTATGCACTCAACCCTCCACAGACATCTCGAGGTCGCAAAGGAGCTAGAGATGTCTCAAGTTGGTAAATGCCAACCACGCTGTCGGTGGGCAGTCCTATAGCAACATTTTGCATTTTGGAGGCACGAAACATGCGGGATGTGGCTGCGCTGGCAATCAAATCATCCAGAAAAGCTTGCAACTTACCAGGACCGAATCGATGTAATGAAGAGAGAAGCTTTCAGTTATAGGAAGATGCGAGCAATCTAGCCGTCAAAGCATGAACTTGCAGATTTCTAAGCGCTTCTGTCATAAGACTCTTCTCTGTATTCTGTTTCTTTTCGATTGAGTGAGAGACTTACAGCTGCATCATCCCAATAATGTAAAAACACATTTTAATATTATATTCACCACAGAAAGAAAAACGAAAGTATTAGAAGTGTGCCTCGTAAACACCAGCATCCGGGATTAACTAAACGGAAAAATCTGACACGTTTCTATCCAGCCAATACAAATGACGAGTTCATACTTAACCTCGTGCTCCCGATCGATTCCCTAGGCGGTGTTTATATCTATCGAATTTGTCAACACAAAAAGGCTCTTACTAAGAACATAGTACTAGAATGAAATCCCCAGTGAAAACCAAAATAGCACGTTAAGAGGCATTTTGTAACAACTGAGGAGAACCAAGCGCGAACCAACTATTCAAATCACCGGAACTGCAATCAGTATATTTGTTTCCCGATACGACGGACGAGCGCTGCATCACCTAATCGAACGGTGTAAAAATGACCATGCACAGTAGCCATACTACGCTTGTCTTCACACCTCTCAAATAAAATCATGAAGAACCTAATCCTGACTACAAATGGACAGTCTAAAGACTATCTCCAACCAGACCAGTGCGTCAAAGTGCACGGGTGACGAATGTAGCGATCAAGGAGATAGCACTTGTTCACATTCCACTTTAATGATGTTGTTTAATGTGCGCAGCTGCAGCAATCAGCCATGGTCTTGGTTCTCGCGGCGGATACCAGCAAGATGGCATGTCCAAGTGATATTCAGGAATAATCCAGTTTGTCAACA
>UZAN01000425.1:0-10005 GCA_900618425.1 Echinostoma caproni | reverse complement strand
AGAGTCATGGAGGCACGCAAGGCACCACACCACGTCAGTGTGCAGACTCGGGGTGATCTACCTCTTCCCGTGATCATTGAATCAGCATTTTTCAAATTGTTGTTTGGCATCTTGAAGTTTCATGTGGAGATTGCGAAAAGTTTACCAGAGTTGATGGGATTCGAACCAGGCATGGACTCCATGCGGCTGGTGAGCTTTTCGCAATGTCGAAATCAAAATTATCTCTAAACCTCTATCAGATATCTCACTCCACTGTCTACCCCACGTAAGCGGTGCAAGCCTGAGAACCAGGCTGATTTTAGACCTGATCCTGGTTTTATAGACTATACTACAACTGTTCCTGAAAGTTTAGGCCACCGATACTCCTTCCGTACACCCGCTATTTGTCTCCTTCGATCTGAATGCGGCCTTGGATTCAGAAGACCGCACTGAACTCCGAAACCGTCTTTCCCCGAAGAGGGTCCAAAGGAGCGCATCCCAATTTTACCATCGTTTTATATTACTAGCCGGAGTTGAGTCGGAGCTTCGGCATTTTTTCGCTTGAGTTCACTACGGAAGCCGGTTTTCTTCAGGGATGCCCTCTCTTTCCTTACAAGCTCTTGTTTGATTCACATGGATGACCCCAAAGTTTCCTCCTTTCGCTCAGAACCGTCCTGGCCATTGTCAACATCGACAACGATCAGTGTTATTAGTACTTTTCTCGCCTTCGACCTCCTGTTCATCCCCACTCAGGGCCTTATCATCCATATGATTCAGTGCTTCCAAAACTCCTCTCCTTTCAGAGTCTTTTGAATGAGATCCATAATATTCCAAATATTCCAAATCGCCTTCCGGTTCCTCCATCAATTCTCCTCCCTAGGTTTATCCAGATATTCCGCTATCTGCTGGTTTCCATTCACATCCACACTCGCATTGCGTGAAAAGTCGGCTTTCTAATAGCGTCCTTTATCCAAAGCTGTAATCCGCCGTGCTCGAGTATCGATGTTTTGCTGTCTTTTCTTGACCGAGTTCAACCCAAGGTAATTAGGACGATCAACCAGACGTCCATGACATCAACTCCGCAATCTCCTTCCCACTGTCCGGTGGTAGCTTCACCATCTCTTCGCTAGGGTCGCCGTTTTGGTTATTCCTTCCAAACTCGGCTAGGCGGTTTTCCTCCCCCTGTCTTTTTCTCGCTCACCTCAAGCTCAGTTGGCCAGCGATTTTTCACAAGTTTCTGTCCTCAGATATCAGATATCTATGTACCAGTTCTCTTTGTGGAACACGCAGCATTTCTATATTTCTTTTTATTACACGAGTGAATATAGTGAAAGGGGTAAACCCCATGATCCGAAGATATACTGTAAGTGGGAATGTATGGGGAACATTCAATCTAGAACCAGACAGTTGATTCTGTGTTTACAGACAAGGATGTTGTACGTTGGAGGGAAGACCGAAAGGGGGAGTGTTTCCTAAGTGTGCCGTTCTTGGGAGAAAGATGACTGAAAGTTAGAAATGCGACACCAGTAAACTGGTTCGCATCTGAATGTTCCCCATATATTTCCTTTACAGTGCTATGGACGCCTAAACTGTTAACCTTTTTGTATGTAATGAAGAGAGTTATTTTGGGAGCGATCTTGCTGTATTCCTCCGCTGTTATTCCTGCAGCTGAGGGCCATTATTATACTATTATCATATTGATATCATTGTTATATCTATCGGGAGTTCCCAGAATCCGGTGCTAGAAATGAACAACGGATAATCTGCACGAAACTGTGGGTGGTTGCGCGGCTAGAAGGAAAGGACCGCCTGGACAGGATTTGCTGTTTTCCAACCCACACATGAAAACCATCTGTCAGCACGGTCACAACAGAGTTGCAACTCAGTTAGATGGGTAAGGTGTACTAATCGTTGGTCGACGGTGGGTGTGACGCAGCTCAAGGACCTGACGTGGCGTAAAAATTTGATCAATACATCCACATCGATGGAGTAGACGAGTTAATGATCCGAAGGTAACGAGTCGTGTTTCGGGGAGTTTGTCGGGCATAAACTTGATAGCTCATGTAATTCAGATTAGTAGGCTTCGCAAGTTAATGCACTATTTTATTTCACTGAACGATGATGATGAGAATGATGATGACATCCCTAACCGGGCAGAATCCAGTTCGCTGTTCACGGATATTGGTCTCCCTCTTGAAGGAGTCGGAAGTCGAAGTATGACAGAGGCTAACATTCTGATGACATCATTGCGAGATACCCTCTTGAAAATGGGAACGACCAGCGATTCATTCCAATATGAAAGAATATACTCATACAAAATACTATGCAGCAAATTAGTAACAAAACTAACGAGGTTCTCATACACACCCAACTTGAAAATAATGGGAGGAAGCCCGTCCGATCATGCTGGTTTTCCTCTCTCCAGAGCTTAAATGCAATATCCAACTTGTTTATACCAGAAGACGGCTCTGAAGCTTTAGTTGCAGATGAGTTAGCATCGGGTCAGCTGAACCGTATTTTACCGTAGTGGTATGCATACAAGGCGTTCATTAATGACACTCTCCGTTGCCTAATTTGTTGTATTTGTACCTTCAAACATTTTCATTTTTCATGTTGTATCCTTTATTTGCTTTTTTTATTATTATGTACTGCTATTATTTTTATTCTTATTGCTTCCCATTGGGTGCATGAGGCTGAGGGTCGATCCCGAAATGCGGACCGACAATCAACGCACCAGCGAACAACACAATTAATCGAAATTCAAACGCCTTGCGTGACAGGTCTCTAGAAGCTCCCACACGGGTGCTCCGTTCACGCTCCCGCGTTGGATTTATGCCCCATTGCCTTCTGGGTCAGACTTTTGAGTCAAAGGCTCCGATTTGAGTTCCAAAAGAAAAATACCTTCGTCGGTGTGGGCTGCTGTGAGGTATGCTGTGCCCTAAAGTCTTAGGTACCCATTTGAAAAACCATCTTTACCATCTGTCTAGTTCTTCTTTTCGGCCCCCAATTTTCCCAGGTGCCTCCTGTTTGCCATATCCATCGCATATCACTCAGTCTTCAACTAATAAGTTCAACCAGTCAGAGGCTACCAGACTTTTGAAACCAAAATCCCCTTTTCACTTAACCGCACTCAATGTCCGCACACTCTACTATATCGGTCAACAAGCCGCCTTAGCTAGAACCCTACAAACCTTCCATTCACTCTTCACTCTCTGTGTCCAGCGATTCGGTATCCGAAGCTCGTGGTGTTGCTGACGTTGGGGTTGCGCTAAGTGTCAAGACCGAGTGTTCACTTATTGACTGGATCCCGGTTAACAGCCGACTTAGCGCCGTACGTCTAGATGGTTCAGTACGCGTCAACAGCTACAGAACGAAGCCTCGACGCTTATTCGTCGTATCCGCGTATGCACCGACTGATTGCAGTTCATCAAAAATGAAGGATGAATTCTACAAGGACCTCTCTCAACTGCTCCAAAGTGCGCGGTCATTGGACATTCTGGTAGTCGGTGGAGACTTCAATGCTCAAGTGAGATCCTTGGACAAATCAGAGAGGTTGCTTGGCGGTTCTCATGCAATCCCAGCGAACAGGACTGACAACGGAGAACGCCTACTCCAACTTTGTGCTGACCACGAACTGTTTCTGTCAAGCACGAACTTCTCGCACAAGAAACGCCACCGACTTACATGGAGACCGACAATTTTTTAGCAGCGCTGGACTCAAACCGACCATATCGTTACTCGCCACCACTGGAGAGGATCCATTAAAGACTGCCGCTCCTACTAATCAACACCCGTAGACACGGATCATGTTCTGCTACAAGCGAGGTGCCACCTTCGCCTTGTACACAACCGCAGAAAAGCCACCGAAAACGGATGCCCACAATGCAGTGTCAGCAAAGGTTGCGAATCGGCCTTCGAAGCGGGACTCTTCGATCGCCTCTCAGCTCAACCATCAGCCGAAGGACTCAGTGAACACTGGAGGGACTCTTCGATCGCCTCTCAGCTCAACCATCAGCCGAAGGACTCAGTGAACACTGGACGACAATCAAGGAAGTGATCCAAATGTCAGTCAAAACAACGGCAAATTCTGGCACACCATCAAGTAAAAAACGATGGATCTCCCCGACCTCGGTTGCCTTGCTGGACGCTCGCAGAACCATTCCTTCGGATTCAAAATACGACAAAACGCGCAAATCCCTTAAAGGCCACCGCATCTGAAGAATGACCGCGAGAAATGGTGGGTAGGGAAGTGCAGAGAGATGGAGAAGGCTGCGGCTATCGGTAATAGTTGCAAATCTTTTTCGTTCAATTAGGAGTACAGGACCAAGGAAAGCATGCATAAGTGAGGTAATTAAGGAGTTTGACGGCACACTGATTCCAATTCGGGAATGTCGTCTTGAACGTTTTGAGGCACAGGTCAGCTGATCTCCTTCGATTTACTCCCCGGTGGCACTGTCTGATCTAGAGTATGCAGGCGACATTATGCTACCAAGTGAAGATCTGGGAAATTGCAAGCTTTTCTGGATGGTTTAAGTGCTATGATAGCTATGTTCGGTATGCGTTTTGCACCTTCAAAGTGTAAGGTGTTGCTACAAGATTGGGTTGGCTCAGCACCGCGTCTCACCCTAACTGGGGAAGTAGTAGAGGAAGTAGACAAATTTTGCTATCTGGGCAGCGATATTCCACCTGGTGGACGCATCACAGATGAAGTGTCGGCGCGGATACAAAAGGCTCGGTTGGCATTTGTCAACTTGAAACATTTGTGGCGCCGTCGCGACATCCGGCTGTCTGTGAAGGGTCGACTGTATGCTGCAGCAGTTCGGCCAGTCCTGCTCTACGGTGCAGACTTGGCCACTAAAGGAACAGGATAAAAATAGACTATCGGTGTTCGAAAACCGCTGTCTATATCGCATTGCACGAGTCTGGTGGCGTAACCAGATCAGCAATGTTGAGGTTAGGCATTCGCGATCGTCCACTGGAGCAAGTAATCGACCTCCATAGATTACGTTGGTTGGGGTGTGTTACACATATCACCAGATAGGTTGCCGCGGCGAGCAATGCATAGCCTCTTCTTTATTTCTCGTTTTCCATCTTCATTTGTTCGTACACAAACTGATTTTTATGGTTGCTCCTCACTACTCCAATTTCATACAGTTGTTTGTCATACTGGAATTTATCTCTATTGTACTTCATGTTTGATCATACAATGAGAAACTAACCACCATTATTTTCGGTACATAGTTGCATTACATTGATATAACGGAAACAGCCACCAACTTTGCTCTTGTGGCGGGAAGTAACAGATATGAGATACTAGAAAACATCAGGTATACAGATTGCTTTGTTTCAAGTGTGCTGTATATAAATCCGGATAAACTTCAGTAAATTTTCTTTTGAAGTATATAGAAGCTACAGAAGATTTTGGCATAATCATTTTCAAACTTGTAAGCTGATTGCCGCGACAGATTCTCCTTTTAGAGCATTATATCAGAGTTATAACTACCTTACACGTTTTTACAGGTATTTGATATTCGACAGTGCCATGAACAAATGAAGCTCTTGGCCCATTCAGCCCAACTTGCCGCGGAGCATCAGGCAGCGGTGGTTGTCGGGTCATTGCCCTCAGCAAATACCGTCCCCGGCCCCCAACTTGCTCCATTACTTTCCCAGCTTCCACCCGGTCCATCGCAAACTGGCGCGATGTCCAGTGCAGCTTCTGGCACATTGCCTAATGCTCATCTGGCTCATTTAGCCACAGCCGATGTGGGCGTAGATGATTTACGCCGTCTATGCATGCTTCGATTGAGTTTTGTCAAAGGCTGGGGGCCTGACTACCCTCGTCGTAGTATCAAAGAGACTCCATGTTGGATTGAAATCCAGCTTCATCGGTGCGTCGATTTTTCGGTCTTGTGTTTTTGCAATTTTCTTTGAAGGGGTTGCTGTGGTTTTTATAGGTATCGTGATTGTGCACTTTTTGGGTTGTTTTAATTTTTCCTCCAGATTAATGCCTTAGTTCGAATTACATTTCCTGATCTGTAATATTTTTCATGATATTCTTTGACATTGCTCACTATACATGAAGTACTCTCCACTCACTACTATGAATAATCAATCATGCCGCGTAGCTTCCATGCTGGAACTGAATAAAGCCCGGGCGAGGAAGATATTGTGTTGCGCCGTGTGGTATTGGCGTTCCATCCAATGTGTCTTCAAACAGATGCGTGTAACTCAGTAGTTCTATGCTTAGCGCCTTCTTACTAGATACAGACTTATACTCTTGCATTTTTCATTCTCAAGCGGTCTCATATTGAAGAAAGAAGCTGGTCTTCTCTTGCGGTAATGGCGTGTTTTTCTAAGGCCTATTGGATTTGATCAATCTGTCTATCAAAATGAAGCGCTACCAGTCAGCATTTGGTGAAATATTTTGAGGTTTCTCCTAGCGCTTTCTCGATGAAACTTGTGTACTGCGGGGAGCATCTGGTGGTTAAGGTTGCTATCTGTATCGCAATTCGGTTCGCAAGATTCATCCTCACCCGCTCAGCCGGAAACGCTGTTGTGTGACAGAGAGACAGCGCAGTGGAGCGATTGGCGGGAACAGCATATTATTGACGTGCTTACGCACCAACGGTTATACAAACTCATTCCATTCGTGACTCACGCAATGCGCTCGCCAATCCTAGTTAGGTGTTTGATTGAATTCGACATTCCATATACAAATTTGCATCATGAGTCGTTTGAAATGAAGCCCCGTGCTTCTCCTTTACCCGTTCAGCCTCGCGGTACGGAACCTAACTTGGTGATAAGTACATGACAAGTGCACATCTATATTGTAATGAGCACATGCATGTCTGTGTTGAGGTTCTTCGCGAGATAAATTGGTATGTGGTTTCCAATGGTACGCAAGTTTCAAACTAGCTTTTTCTGTCTTGTATCTGGATCACTTTCAATTAATGCAAACGGAACCAGCAATTCTCTTATCCCATTTACTCACACGCGTTTATAATTTGTCAAGAATTTCCTCTCTCCAACCTTGATTACTGTTACCGATATCACCAACCAACTATTAATGAATAATAATCAGATTAGACTGTGTATTTTAGCGCATCCGAAATGGCTGTTTATGTGTTCAATAACTGTTGAGAGGTTTTGTGACTATTGCATCCGACCGTTATCAGTCACAATCACTATAGATTTAGAGTAAGAGTATTTCCACTCGCGTCAAATCGTCTGTGCGTCCTTGTTAGTTTTTGCTGATATTTCTTGTTATCGAAAACAAGCGAAGCTGACGGGATGCGAATGTATGTACTGCTTCACCATGTTTTGCATGCTAGTCGGAATGGCTATGGTTCTTTGGTTTCTCGCCAATTCTTAACAGCGTCCCGAGTGGACCATTGGGTATCCCTTACTGAATAGAAGGAAGTGTTCGCTTTATAGGAGTGAAAATTTCGTTTTCTCATGTATATATATATATATATATATAGGTATTGATCAAACTCGTGCAAGATCCTGATTTTTATTGCACAAGTGTTCCTCATTCACGGGATTGAATATAATATTGCCCCACATCAAACGCAGCATATCTGTCACTGCTTTCATTAGCTACATGCCATTGAAATATAGAATTTCGCTATTTTGACGATGGTTTCTGGTGCATCGGTTGTAAGATAACAAAGTGACAGTAGAAAACGTAACTGTGATTTATGTATTAAAATGACTCAGACTTTATACAGATATTGTACTTTCATCTCGTCCATGTTCCATTTGCTCTTCATTTTTGAGCGCTGGAGGCAGTCGCTGTAGCATGGAATCCACGAAGTTGACTGCCAAACAAATTTGCAAGTTTCCTCTAATACCACCCTTACCACTGGCGACCAATGGCAAGGTAGCTAACTTATCCCGGTTTCTCATAGGCGGAAAAGTTTTCGATTAAATTAAAATCCCAGCTGCTGCGCGGTAATAGAACGAACTCAACATTGAACTTGACCTCTCTAGAAACTGCATGTGAAAAAATAATGGTTATCTCGGTCTAACCGTTTTCTACCATCAACCTCAAGCGAGCTGATATACCAATCTTCATATGTAAAAAGTATGACTTCCGCGAATGCATTTTGCGAGTGACAGTTTTCAAGAACTTCCCTTATCAGTGCAAGCAAGACATTTTGCTATGTCCATATTGGCATATGCAGCAGACCAACAACAATGTGCTCAATAATCACTTCCCTTTCAAATCGTTAGGTTGGATAGATATTTGCTTCTTTTGACTGGTAAAAAGAAATTCATTAAAAAGCTAACTCCGTAGATCAGCTTTCACAATATGCTGAATTACTCCGCCACCCATTGTCAAATGGGCGGGCGACGCGATTTGAATTTGTTGGTAAAATCAATACGCGCTTTGCTCTGTTGGGCTTTCAATAACGGCTTTATATCACGTTGTCCCAGCTGCGTTTCAAATTGAACCATCATTTTCCAAACGAAAGCGTGGGCGAAAAATGGCTGATTAGCCTGGACTATCCTCCAGATTGGTTTCAAGCAACTCTTCTCTGTTGCGATCGAATACAACCATAACCTTACTTTGATACGGCCGTTTTTCTCCCTCTGTTTATGTCTTGATGGAGAGATTTCGTTGAATATGCAACAAATTAGACTTATGTTCACATCTTGCACACTTCCACAAGACACCAACTGAGCCATCGGATTCACGCGCCTCTCGCTTAGGTTGCCTCTCGGCTTTGATTATGTGCCAAAACCTTTTGAAAGTTTCATCCGGTTTGGGCACAGTGACATTACGGGAGGCTTATTCAACGAGCTGCACACCTCAAGGCCAACTTTCCAAGATCAACTTGTGTGTTTCTTGGATTGCGTTTTCACTTCTGTCAATATTGTAGATAATGAGCGAGTAATTTGTAGCCAAAAAATTGATCAATTTACTTGAGCTAGAACATTTTCATTAATTTACTTATTTACTGTGCACTGAATGGAAAGAGATCAGAAATTTGGAATACATGTGCTCAACCTAATAGAAACTCTCATGGGACAGGAATCATTTATTAAAAAGAATGAGTGTCCATGCTGCTTTACCCAAGATATTTTCCAAATCAGAGCTGGAACTTTCGAACTACCACAAATTTTATCGCAACTGTCAAGGTCGTGCAAATTCAAACGGTGACAGAAAAGAACTAAGAACATAGTTGTTGGAGATAAAGTCAGGAATAAATACGCTTTACTCATAGCCATCTATATAAAAGTATGGTACTGCAAGCTGAAATGGATTTCCAAATTGAGGGTGATGTTGCACGAGTTTGGTCCATATATATATATATATATATATTTCAAGAGAGAATGGAGGCGTACACTGAGTTGTAAAATGTTTATTGTAATGTTTCGATCCAAACTGGGACTCGTTGTCAAACGTAAATGAAATGAGTGAAATAATGGGATTACCGTCTTTCCGTGTGCTGTTTGTACGTCTATCAGTCCACCAATTATCACGGATTTTGCGAGTGTGACGTAATGTTTGTCTACTTCGACGTGTCGGTTGAACGAATTGACCGAGTGCTGAACTTCGAGGACTAATCGTTCCCCCTTCTTCTTAGCTCGCGCCACAACCTTTGCGTTATCGATTGCAATCTCGTGACCTGTCCGTGCGCAGTGGTTCCAGATTTGTGACCTCGGGTCAGCGCGTCGGAGGGCAAGCTTGTGTTCGTGTAGGCGAATGTGTAGTTGTTTGCCTGTCTCGCTTATGTAGTGTTGGTTGCAGCCCAGGCACGGGATTGCGTAGATTACTCCTGATCGTTCGTACTGTTCGACTCGGTCCTTGCCGTTGAAAAGGGATGATCGCGCGGTTGCTGCTGGTTTATGGGCGATCTTGATTCCCAACGGTCGAAATATTCGTTCGGTGGCTTCTGACGTGCCGCGTATGTAGGGTAGCGTTATCCAAGTTCCTTCTTTCGTATGTGTTGTTTGTTTTTTACCTCTGAGGCACGCTTTGATGAAACTCCTGGGATATGCGTCTGATTGGAACAGTTG
>UZAN01000424.1:0-10010 GCA_900618425.1 Echinostoma caproni | reverse complement strand
GCTACGATGTCCTGCAGAGAACCCCAGTTTCTTGTCCCGTTGTATAAGGCTATCGTCCGGCCACATCTAGGGTATTGTGTCCAGGCATGCGCACCATACTTAGAGAAGGACCTAGATTGCCTGGAAATAGTTTAACCGCTAGCCACCCAAATGGTATTTGGTCATAACCACAAGGATTACTAGGATAGACTCAAGGACTTAAAATTGTTTTCCCTTCGACGCAGACTTAATTGACTTAATTGAAACGTTCAAAATAGTGAACGGTTTGTTGAGTATCAAAAGCGAGAAACTATTCTCTGCGATCCCAGAAAGTGGCACTAGGGGCATAGCTTCAGACTCCAACGTAATCACAGCTAGCCGCAACTCCGGGCAAGGTTCTTCACCGACAGGGTGATCCCACTGTGGAATAAGCTGCTAGAACACGTGGTCAGATGCAGAAGTGTAGTGGCATTCAAGACGGCCCTCGATGAATGCTGGAGAACAGTCTACCCAAAAGCCGCCTACAGAGGAGTAAGGAGCTAAAACAACACTCGCACTCTAGCCGATAAGTTTGATGTTTTAGATGTGGATGTATGCTGGAGAAGGGTGTTTTCTGTTAGGTATTTTCAGTAAATCTACCAAACCTAGCATTTTAACCTTTTTGACAATTCCGCCAAGTGTCAATGGTCAGGATCATGGTCAGCATGGCCCAGGTCTAGACCGCTTGAAGTGGCTTGAAACCAACAGTGTAACAAGCTCGAGAGTTGTCATCATCCTTGTCTGCCTGTTCTGCATGTATGCTTTTGCATGATTGCAGGCATTATTTGCTTGGAGCATTCGCTCGTGCATCCTTCTCCTTTGTAGAATAGATTCCGCGAGGATCTTCGATATCCTCATAATGCCTCTTCAGCTAGGTCTTTTATCTTTGTTTAAGTCACTGCCACCTCCGGTGAAGTAACTTTCACTTTAAACGATGCATGTGTTCAGTGCCACACCTCTCGCGAAGCACTTTTTGCTTTCAGACACTCCCGAGCATAGTCAGGCTAAACCTCCGGTGCTTTCAGGAAACAATATACTTTCCCTCGACTAACCGAATGTTCTTCCTGATCCATACCGCGTGATCGCAAAACACGGGAGAATGAGAAATCGCTGTCGCAGGTTACGAAATTGCATCCTCTATCTCTAAACACTGAGTATTATCTGTCTATTTTCAGAAACATCCCAGCTGGGAACGTATACTGAGGACAGGGACAATAAAAGCCATAAACGGTCGATCGCTGAAATCGGCAATACGCAGTGTTGGAAGCTACAAACACCCGCCAACGATACAACTATCTGGACGCTCGATTGACTGGAAGCCGCATTTCATCCTGTGCATACTTAACTAAACTGAACTGAACTGAACTTTGAATTGGACATTACACAGAACATTGCGGACGTTCGCGCGTGGTTTGAATTTTTGTATTGCTCCCGGTATATAAAATTTGGTTGAATACTAGTGAAGTACCTATAGATATTTCACACTTTCAGCATTGAAACTTTTAGTGCTTATTATACAACGTGTTGAACCCTTTTGCGGTTCACAAAAGTTGTATTTGAGTCGTTTTTAGTTTTTCAAAGGTTTGTTTCCAAAGCGCTTTTAGCTGATTTACCAGTGTATCTGTTTCTCCCGGTCGTGTTTTTGAAAATGTCCCATGTTTATCAATGATTTCCTCACGGAGTGAAAGTCATTGTGGTGGCACTAGTTGGAATCTGTATATAGGGGCTGCATTCAGTGCAATAGGTGCAAAAGGTGGTAGCATCAAAAGTGCCTACATTCAGCAAAGAGCGAGCCAAAGAAGGGCCATCAGTGTTCAAAAGAAACGAAGCTCATTAAAACTAGGATAAATGATGCGCAGCGACAGCTTCATTTGAAAGAAAAGAGCGAAACCACGCAAGATGCTCTCATAGAAATACGCTCTGATTATCGAACCCGCTTCGGTGAAGAAAAGTATTCTAAGCACTCAAAGCCCTTGGTTGGACAGTTGAGCAACTGTTGTTGCAAATACGCCGACAACAAGGCTGATGCTATCAGTGTAAGATGCACAAATAAGTGGTCAGTCACCGTCTCCCTCAGAAGATAATAATAATAATAACGGTATATTTTGCGAAGCATGCTAGTGCGCATGATCAAAATGTACAACAAAATGAAACGTGAGTAGTGGAGACCAAAAAGTAATAGCACAAATGGTGTAGGAACGCAGTTTTAAAACAGGTACTTAGAATATCGTAAATGCGCCTTGCGTTGAAAACGAAACACAAAGCGGACAAGGTCATAAGATGGAGTGTTAGCGATGATCTGTTATGTAATGCACGTCATGGTGAACGTATGTCTTGTGACAAGTAATGGCAAGACAGAAAATTGGGAGTTGGAATATCCGCTCGGGAGGAAATGCGCGGAACCGAGTTCAAAGGACAGAAACAGAATAACGACGAAGAAAGATTCATAATTTCAGAGGCAGAGCTGCAATTGAGCTGAAGGAGAGTACAGTAATTCAAGAAGAGACGAAAGATGGCTTATAAATAAACTGTTTCATGAACTGTTTCGATACAGTTGGAAGGACTTCTGTGATCACTGAACAATGAACTTCGGGGCTTCACCGCTGACGGACTGATTGGTTTCTATTTATATTATTGAGGCGTTGGTCGCTTTGATATGGGACTGACTACACGCTAGACACCCAACCTTGAAACACCTTGTGGGTGAGGCAGAGGGTGCGTTCCTCAACCTGGTCCGGAATGCGAACGCACGTAGTCAATACCGGTTGTTACAACCGCCCCCAACAACCATTGTCCGTGCCGAATTGTCCATTGTGGGTGTAGACCCCAAGCCTTCGGCAGGCCCAAGTCAATCGAATCTGGAATAAAAAGAGCAAAACTAGGCGGTCTGGGGTAATAATCAGCTGAGAAGGAAAGAGGGAAACAGCATGTTGCCAGAGAATATGCGGAGCGCGTAAGCGCCCGAAAGTATATATATTTAAAAAGAAAGTGCGCACACAAAAAAATGCAGGTCGCAAAGATGAAGCGAATCACAGGAAGGAAATATAATGTCAAGAATTGAGTTTGACGAGTCTAATGTAGGTTTTCCCCTGGAAGGTTTGGGTTCCACAGATCTACCGTAGACGCCCGACGAGTGAAGCGATTAGGGAGGAGTTGATAGGTGAACACTAATGCCACGTCAGACTGTGCCACGAGGAGGAGATAGCTCGAAAGGATCAACATGGATGAACAGACAAGAAATTGGAGAAATTATGGAGGGCAAACGTTGTGCGATTATTCGGATAAGAAATGCACTAAACCAGCGCTGAAGGTCGAACACTGCACCAACGTAACCTCACCTACTGCGTCAGAATGTGTTGTTGTTATTTTGGTTTGCACCTGGAAAAAATCGTTCCACTGATCGAGCTTTGAAGCTCGACCGGTGTACTGATTAAAAATGGGTTGAAAAGTGATCACTGATGCCTGGTCAGCATGTGCCACGACCCCATCGAAACAAAGTTAAAGTTCCCTGATGTGACTGACTGGTATACAAATGCCTGCAGTCTCCGGGGCGAATGCGGTGAGCTAAAGAACAGGACGGCAGAAGCAGATGTCATTGCTGTCACTGAGACTTGGCTCAAGAGTGAAGATATGGTCCTGGGTCTGCAGGAATATACCGAATATATACAGGTTAGAGTCGACGGGAGGCAAGGGGTGAAGTCCTCTTAGCTGTGCGGACTACTTGTCACCAATGGGAGTGGCCACTGCAGTTGGCTACTCCCAATATTCAGATTACTGCTTGCCACTTAAGGGTTGGATCGGGATCTTCAGGCATTATCTGCGTAAATAGGACACCAAACTCATCGGCGATTGAGGATATTGAACCGATACGTACCCTACTAGAGGTGCTTCGAAGGTCCCGTAGGTTTCTCATCGTTAGTGATCTAAACCTTCCTGAAATAGCTTGGGAAGAGGAACGAGCTCCTAGAGGAACTGCGGGGAGGGCACTACTGGAGTGGATCCATTCGCATGCGCTTGTGCAGAGTATAAGGGAACCCACTCGGTCCCGTTTCCGCCAGAGGTCCTCAATCCTTCACTTAGCTATTTCTCAAGCATTGTGAGATTGCCCTAGTCTCAGGATAGAGGTCCCCCTGGGCAGAAGCGACAACGCGGTCCTTCAGTTAAATGTACTGGCACAGTACACTAAGCCAGGGATCAAAATGGTTCGCTTGTATGGGAGTGTACATGTAGAGAGTCTGTGAGAGGCAGCGTTAGGTTTAAGCTGGGAACCGTCAACAGCTGATCCCACCGTCGAAAAGAGAGATGGAATGCAATTAAAGATAGTCTACTGAGGTTCACCGAAGAGTTTGCACCCCTGAGACTTAGGAGACTCAAACAACGGCCACCATGGTGGAAACCATGCTTAGACAGGGCTCAGGCCACAAGGAATCGAAAGTGGGCGCTTTACAAACGGCTCAGTTTGTATCAGGCATGGTGTAGCTACAAGGCAACAAAAAACCATGCGCAGGCTATGCAAAGAACGGCCAGGTACGACTATGAGCATGGGATTGCGATAAAAGCAAAACTAAACCCAAAGATGTTTTACGCTTACGTCCAATCTCAAAAGGCATCAAGAGAGGAGATTGGAACGTTAGAAAGTTCTGATGGACGTCTTGCCCTAAGGAAGACAAGGCAAATACCCATCTGGCTTTCTTTAAGAGGGTGCCCAGACAGCCAGCAACGTTGGTTAAGGCAGATTATCCCAGTGTTACATCATAGCTGACCGAAATAACTGTGACACCAGAGGAAGTTCTTCACGAGTTAGCTACTCTGAATAAGTTCAAGGGAGCGGGACCGAATGGCATTCATCCCGTCATTGTTAAACCTCCAGCGGAGATACTCCAAGGGCCTCTGTCAAAGCTGTTTCAAGCATCTCTGGATAAAGATGAGATAACGGGAGTTTGGAAAAGAGCGACGGTAGTTGCTCCGCATGAATCTGGGTCAAAGCAAAAGACCGAAAACTACAGACCAGTAAGTCTGAGATCAGTCCTATGCAAATGCCTAGAAAGGATTGTACGTACCTCGTAGTGCATGAGCTACTAACGCCAACTCAACATGGTTTTATTAAGAGGAAGTCTTGTATATCTAATCTGATTGCTTACCGCGATGAGGTCACACGACGCTTAGACGAGGGACAGCATTTCGAGGTCTGTTACCTGGACTTTAGCAAAGCCTTTGACTCGGTAAGTCATCAGGGATTAGACCATAAAATGCAACTATTAGGAATTGTGGGGAAAGTTAGAAAGAGGCTATACTGCTTTATAACTAACCGCACCTTCCAGGTCAAGGTTGGTGTGCACTTATCGGTGCCGGCCAACATGACTAGCGATGTCCCTCGGGGTTCTGTGTTAGGTCCACTGCTATTCTCGATGTTCGTCAACGATCTGCCACGGGAAATCAACAAACCGTGCGTTATGTTCGCGGACGACTTCAAAGTGGCTGGAGCGAACGTATATCAGGACCTGCAGGCTGTTATATGGTGGTCCGAAGAGTGGGATCTTCTGCTGAACCTGGCTAAATGTCAGCTTCTAACAGCAGAAGCTGAAATTGACATGCAAAATGAAATCCAGCTTAAGCGAGAGAAGTTAAGAACCTGGAGGTAATTATATCGTACGACTTCGAACGCTCTCAACAATGTCAGAGGGCAGGCAACATAGCCGAAAGGGAACTCTTTCGTGTACACTCCACGATTGCGTGTGGGAGATCCGAGGTTCTCGCCCCTCTGTACAAGGCCATAGTCATAGTGCATTTGCCTAATACGTGATAATGCACCTTACTTTCTGCCTTTCGGAAAAAACCTATTGACTCGCAGTGTTGGAAGCCACAAGAACGGCCAACAATAAATCTATCTGGACGCAAGATTGGCCCGGGTTACACATCGTCCTGTGCAAACTAAATATTCTGCTTTTCAGAAAAAAGCAGAACAAACTTTGACGAGCAGTGTTGGAAGCCAAGAAATCTAGCTGACAACACAACGATCTGGACGCGCGATTCGTTTGGACCACTTCCGCCCTTCGCAAACTGAACTGAGCTAGCGATTGGGAACCAGGATTGCGACATTTTGATCCTTACTGAAACCTGGTTATCCAAAACCATATCAGTCGAACGATTAGCCCCACCAAACTTTATCAACTACAGAACCGATAGGGAGGGTGGGCAAGGGGGCGGCGTCCTACTGCTCGTTCGTCGGCAGCATATCCAGTGGGAAATGCCTGAGCTAACACTTTGTACCCCAGCAGTGCAAGCTAAAAGCTGCATTGTGAGAAACAGAGGCCGACACTTCTGCATATTAGGTGTCTACAGATCATCAAACTCCAGACCGGAGGATGGTAGCGCGTTAATAAATCTTATTATCACTGTCGGTAGGGTAAAGCACTCTCCATTTATAGTGGGGGATTTTAATCTCCGAGGAATAGAATGGCGGTACGAAGATGAAGGTGAGGTGCAATTAGAACATGAATTCATGAACTGCTTCCGTGAGGCATCACTCTAGCAGCACGTGAGAGAACCAACGCGTATCCGGCTAGGGCAGAGACTGTCTACCTTGGATCTGGTCCTCACTCGGCAAGAGAGTGAGATCAGCGACCTAAGACAGGTAGTTCCTCTCGGTAAAAGTGATCACAATGTGCTGCTGCTAAAAACATGCATCGTGAAACAAAAGCCACCCCCCTCAGGTGGGGCTGCAATTTCGGGCGAATGAACGTAGAGGAATTGAAGCGAGATGCTCAAGCCAGAGCATGGTTCCCGCAGGGAACAGAAGCGTCCATCAATCAATGATGGGGGATAATCCGCGACCAGCTATTAGAGCTGACGGAGAGGCATGCTCCCTGGCAGCCTCGGGGGATACCCACAAACCGCAGTGGTGGAAGCCGGCCATCAAGCGCGCCATAAGGGCAAGGACTCGTAGGTGGAATGCATTTGTTCTCTCAGGAGGACATGAACGATGGCTTCAATATAAGAAGGCGAGAAACTATACAAACAAGCTAGTAAAACAAACGGAAATGACCTCCGAGGTTAAAATCGCCGAGAGCGTACCAGGAACCCAAGAGTTACAATGGCTATGTGCAATCGAAGACTGCACTAAGACAATCGATAGGCAATCTGGAGGACCCCAGAGGTAGGCTGTCTGTCTCAGATTACTAAAAATGTGAGACGCTCAGGAGGTATTTCGAAACCGTCTATAAAACAGACGATTGGCGTGCGGTCCCTCGAGAGTTTTTAGACACCCCTCCAATGGGTGATGTGGAAGTTTCAGTTAGTAGTGTTCTCAATGTCATGGAGGGCTTGAATGTAAACAAGTCCGCTGGCAACGACGGGCTACATCCGGCCATCATCAAACAACTAGGTTCTGTGCTCGCCCCTGAGATAACCGCACTTTACCAGGAGTCCCTAAGGGCTGGGAGAGTACCTAATGATTGGGCGACTGCCACAGTGGTAGCCATCCAAAAAGGTGGAGATAGGAGGCAACCTGGCAACTACTCACAAGTAAGTTTGACCAGCGTGCTGTGTAAGGGCTTAGAAACCATTGTTAGGAATGCTCTCTGTGAGCACATCTCTCAACATAAGTTGATTAGCCCTGCCCAGCACGGCTTTCTCAAAAAGAGGTCGTGTCTGAGAAACCTTCTTTGTTTCTTAGACGAAGTTACAAGGAAGTTGGATGGAGGTCAGAAAGTCGAAGTGTGCTACTTGGACTACAGGAAAGCTTTCGACTCGGTAAATCACCGACTCTTACTAATGAAGCTCAGGGGTTTTGGTCTCCTAATAGCTCTAATTCGATGGATAGAAGCTTTCCTCACAAACCGGGCCTATAGAGTTCGAGTGGGAGAAGCCCTGTCCAACGTTGGTAGCGTGTCCAGCGGCGTGCCTTAGGGCTCAGTGCTAGGCACCATGCTCTTCCTGCTGTTTATAAATGACTTGGTCCAGGAACTAGCGGTTCCTGCCTTCATCTTTGCCGACGACGTCAAGCTAGTGAACTCAGGGCCGATAGATTAACTGGAAGCTGATCTGACTAAGGTTGTCCGGTGGACAAAGAAGTGGAACTTGGAGCTAAACGCTACCAAGTGTCATGTTCTAAATACCGTAGGGCTTCTGGTTCGAGTAGCTACGACCACGGAACCGACGGTCTTCGCTCGAGTACGAATTTTGGTCCACGAGGACTTTAAGCCTAGCGATCAATGCCTGGCCGTCGCACAAAAAGCCAGGGGGTAATTGTTCCAGCTTAAGGCGGAGTTGTCGTCAAGGAAGGCAGAGGTTTTACTACCTCTATATAAGGCCATAGTTAGGCCGCAGTTGGAATACTGCGTGCAGGCTTGGTCTCCCTACTTGAAGAAGGATATAAATTGCCTCGAGAGGGTGCAACTGCTGGCTACTAGGATGATCGCGGGAACGAGGGGCAAGTCATATAAGGAGAGGTTAGAATTCTTTGGGCTTTTCTCCATGAAGAGGAGACGCCTGAGAGGCGACATGATTGAAACCTTCAAAATAATGAAGGGACTGACTGGGCTAGAAGCCGAAAGCCTGTTTGCCCGAGCAACACTCGAGTCAACCAGGGGGCGTCATTTGAAGCTAATGAAGCCCAGGAGCCGACTCAACCTTCACCAATAGAGAGATAGATGAGTGGAATCAGCTACCAACTTCACTAATAGACTATAGGACCGTCGACGAGTTCAAAAGGTAACTAGACGGGGTCTGGACGAGCCTGCATCCAGAGATCTTGACAGTAGGTGTCTACGCTGTCCATTTTCAAATAACCTCCTTTTGCAGGTACGGATGCATCAAGGGAGACAGTTCGAAACGAGGAAATCGGCGGTGGTCAAACGGTCGACAAGAAGTCGAAGTTCCGGAAGACCGTGTTTCCAACTGGAGCAAGAATCTGGACGCTCGATAGGCGAAAGCGTTTACCGTCCTGTGCAACCTGGCCTGACTTGAACTGAACTGAAGTTGGAAATTATACAACCGAACCTGGGGGAGTATCGAGTGTTGTCCCACCCGAGGTTTTTGCACCATTGTACAAAACCATAGTGCGTCCACATTTAGAATATTGCGTACAGGCATGGGCGTTTTATTTCAAACAGGACGAACGCTGTCTTGAGAAAGTACAGCGCTTAGCAACTAGAATGGTAGCAGGCCAGAAAGACAAGGGATACCTCCAACGACTGCGGGACCTGGACTTGTTCTCCCTGGCCCGCAGACTCATGCGAGGCGACCTAATAGAGACATTTAAGATTGTCAAAGGGCATTTGGGTCTAAAAGTCCAAAACGTATTCTCTTTTGTTCCTGCCAGGGGCACGAGAGGCCATCAACTTAGATTGGAAAGAATTCATTGTAGACTAAATTTGCGAACTAGGTTCTTCACAAACAGAGTGATACCGCTGTGGAATAAACTACCTGAAGCAATGGTTACCTGTATAATTGTCGAATCTTTCAAGAAAAGGCTAGATGAATGCTGGGCAGTGGTATTTCCTGATGTTGAGTGTTGAAATTTAATCGTTAGGCTTCACCTTCCGAAATACTGTAAGGGATCTGATATTGCACACTAACATTCTCCCTTTCAGAAACTACTATTGACTCGAAGTGTTTGAAGCCAGCGAAACCGCCGACAACACAAGGAATTGGACGCGCGATTGGCAAGAGCCACAATTCGTCCTGTGAGAACTGAACTGAGCAAAATTGCCTAGGACGTGATACCGCCCCTTACTTTTTGCCTTTCAGGAAAAACTATTGACTGGCAGTTTTGGAAGCCACAAGAACAGCCAACAATACATCAATCTGGATGCAAGATTGGCCCGGGCCACACATGGTCCTTTGAAAACCATAACGGTACGTACCCCGCGCGCGGTTTGAATTTTAACGTGCTCTCTGCTACAACCTGTTTTTACTAAAACAAAGTGGATTATCTACCGATATTTCACTGAATATACACTGCCTGGGTTAAAACCGAGGTACTTTTTATA
>UZAN01000423.1:0-10024 GCA_900618425.1 Echinostoma caproni | reverse complement strand
TGGATTTGTGGAACATAATAAATTGTGGTACATACTCTAGAAGCTATGTGACCGTTTCTACGGTACTCGTGATCATTCGCATATCTTTTCGCTTGACTGCCTTTTCCGCACTCCATGGCACAAGCCCACCAGGCAGCTATGTTCACTTTCTAAACCCAATTCTTAACAGTACACGGATTCAGCTTCAATGCTGGAATTTTGGAACATAATTTCTAAACCCAATTCTTAACAGTACACGGATTGAGCTTCAATGCTGGATTTGTGGAACACAAAAAACTGTGCTACATAGTTTGGAAGGTATGTGACCGTTATATTTAAAACTCGTAATCATTCGCATATCCGTTCGCTAGACTGCCTTTTCCGCATTCCGTCGCACAAGCTCACCAGGTAGCTGTGTTCACTTTCTAAACCTAATTCGTAACAGTACACGGATTCAGCTTCAATGCTGGATTTGTGGAACATAATAAACTGTGTTACATCTCAACAGTACACGGATTCAACTTCAATGCTGGATTTGTGGAACATAATAAATACTGGTTCATACTCTAGAAGCTATGTGACCGTTTTCCTTAATACTCGTAATAATTCGCTTATCCTTTCACTAGGCTGCCTTTTGCGCATTCCGTGGCACAAGCTCACCAGGTAGCTGTGTTCACTTTCTAAACCCAATTCCTAACAGACTCCGTCGCACAAGCTGACGAGGTAGCTGTGTTCACTTTCTAAACCCAATTCTCAACAATTCACGGATTCAGCTTCAATGCTGGATTTGTGGAACATAATAAACTGTGGTACATACTCTAGTAGCAATGTGACCGTTTTCTTTAGCACTAGCAATCATTCGCATATCCTTTCACTCGACTGACTCGTCTCAACTCCGTGGCACAAGCTCACCGGTCAGCTGTGTTTATTTTCTGAAACCAATTCTCAACAGCAGGCGGATTCAGCTTCAATGCTGGACTTGTGGAACATAATAAATACTGGTACATACTCTAGAATCTATGTAGGATTCAGCTTCAATGCTGGATTTGTGGAACATAATAAATACTGGTACATACTCTAGAAGAAACGTGACCGTTTTCTTTACCGCTCGCAATCATCCGAATATCCGTTCACTCGTCTGTTTCATCTCAAAACCGGGGCACAAGCTCACCAGGTAGCTGTGTTCACTTTCTAAACCCAATTCTTAACAGACTCCGTCGCACAAGCTGACGAGGTAGCTGTGTTCACTTTCTAAACCCAATTCTCAACAATTCACGGATTCAACTTCAATGCTGGATTTGTGGAACATAATAAATACTGGTACATACTCTAGTAGCTATGTGACCGTTTTCTTTAATACTCGTAATCATTCGCATATCCTCTCACTCGACTGACCCGTCTCAACTCTGTGGCACATGCTCACCAGGTAGCTGTGTTTACTTTCTAAACCCCATCTAACAGTACACGGATTCAGCTTCAATGCTGATTTGTGGAACATAACAAATACTGGTACATCCTCTAGAAGCTATGTGACCGTTTTCTTTAACACTCGTAATCATTCGCATATCCGTTCACTCTTCTGACTCGTCTCAACCCCGCAGCTGTGTTCACTTTCTAATCCCCATTCTTAACAGTACACGGATTCAGCTTCAATGCTTTTTGTGGAACATAACAAATACTGGTACATACTCTAGAAGCTATGTGACCGTTTTCTTTAACACTCGTAAACATTCGCATATCCTCTCACTCTTCTGACTCGTCTCAACTCTGTGGCACAATCTCACCAAGTAGCAGTTTTCACTTTCTAAACTCCATTCTTAACAGTACACGACAGCTTCAATGCTGGATTTGTGGAACATAATAAACTGTGCTACATACTCTAGAAGCTATGGGACCGTTTCTTTAATACTCGAAATCATTCGCAATTCCTTTACTGGACTGCCTTTTCCGCACTCCGTGGCACAAGCTCACCAGGTAGCTGTGTTCACTTTCTGAACCCAATTCTTAACAGTACACGGATTCAGCTTCAATGCTGGATTTGTGGAACATAATAAGACCCAATTCTTGACAGTACACGGATTCAGCTTCAATGCTGGACTTGTGGAACATAATAAATTGTGGTACATACACTAGAAGCTGTGTGACCGTTACTTTGTTACTCGAAATCATTCGCAATTCCCTTCACTCGACTGATTCGACTCACTTCCGTTGCACAAGCTCACCGGGTGGCTGTGTTCACTTTCTAAAGCCCCCCAATTCTTAACAGTACACTGATTCAGCTTCAATGCTGGATTTGTGGAACATAATAAACTGTGGTACATACTCTAGAAGCTTTGTGACCGTTTTCCTTAATGGATTTGTGGAACATAATAAATACTGGTACATACTCTAGAAGCTATGTGACCGTTTCTTATTACTCGAAATCATTCGCATATCCGTTCACTCGACTGACTCGTCTCAACTCCGTGGCACAGGCTCACCTGGTAACTGCGTTCACTTTCTAAACCCAATTCTTAACAGTACACGGATTCAGCTTCAATGCTGGAGTTGTGGAACATAATAAACTGCGGTACGACTCTAGAAGCTATGTGACCGCTTCTTTAATACTCGCAATCATTCATATATCCCTTCACTAGACTGACTCGTCTCAACTCCGTGAGAACAAGCTCACCAGGTAGCTGTGTTCACTTTCTAAACCTAATTCTTAACAGTACACGGATTGAGCTTCAATGCTGGATTTGTGGAACATAATAAACTGTGGTACATACCCTAGAAGCTATGTGACCGTTTCTTTATTTCACGAAACCATTCGCAATTCCTTTCACTCGACTGATTCGTCTCAACTCCGTGGTTTTCTTTAATACTCGAAATCATTCGCATATCCTTTCACTGGACTGACCGTTTCATGCTCAGTGCCCCAAGCTCACCAGGTAGCTGTGTTCACTTTCTAAACCCCATTCTTAACAGTACACGGATTCGGCTTCAATGCTGGATTTGTGGAACATAATAAGACCCAATTCTTAACAGTATACTGATTCAGCTTCAATGCTGATTTGTGGAACATAACAAATACTGGTACATACTCTAGAAGCTACGTGACCGTTTTCTTTAATACTCGTAATCATTCGCATATCCTCTCACTCGACTGACTCGTCTTAACTCCGTGGCACATGCTCACCAGGCAGCTGTGTTCACTTTCTAACTCGACTGACTCGTATCAACTCTGTGGCACAAGCTCACCAGGTAGCTGTGTTCACTTTCTGAACGACTGACTCGTATCAACTCCGTGGCACAAGCTCACCAGGTAGCTGTGTTCACTTTCTAAGCCCATTCTGAACAGTACACGGATTCAGCTTAATGCTGTTTGTGGAACATAACAAATACTGGTACATACTCTAGAAGCTATGTGACCGTTTTCTTTAGCACTCGCAATCATCCGCGAGCCGTTCACTAGACTGACTCGTCTCAACTCCGTGGCACAAGCTCACCAGGTAGCTGTGTTCTCTTTCTAAACAATTCTCAACAGTACACGGATTCAACTTCCTTGCTGGATTTGTGGAACATAATAAACTGTGGTACATACTCTAGAAGCTATGTGACCATTTTCCTTACTACTCGAAATCATCCGCAATTCCTTTCACTAGACTGCCTTTTCCGCATTCCGTGGCACAAGCTCACCAGGTAGCTGTATTGACTTTCTAAACCCAATTCTTAACAGTACACGGATTCAGCTTCATTGCTGGATTGTGGAACATAATAAACTGTGGTACATACTCTAGAAGCTATGTGACCGTTTTCTTTAATACACGAAAGCATTCGCAATTCCATACACCAGAATGCCATTTCGGCATCCTGTGGCACCAGCCCACCAGGTAGCTGTGTTCATTTTCTAAAACCCAATTCTTAACAGTACACGGATTCAGCTTCAATGCTGCATTTGTGGAACACATAAACTGTGGTACATACTCTACACTCGACTGACTCGTCTCAACTCCGTGGCACATGCTCACCAGGCAGCTGTGTTCACTTTCTACACCCAATTCTTGCGTAGACTGACTCGTCTCAGCTCCGTGTCGCAACTCACCAGGTAGCTGTGTTCACTCTCTAAACCCAATTCTTACCAGTACACGAATTCAGCTTCAATGCTGGATTTGTGGAACATAATAAATTGTGGTACATACTGTAGAAGCTATGTGACCGTTTGTTTACTACTCGAAATCATTCGCAATTCCTTTCACTAGACTAACTCGTCTCAACTCCGTGGCACAAGCTCACCAGGTAGCTGTGTTCACTACAATGCTGCATTTGTGGAACATAAAAATAAATTGTAGTACTTTCTCAAGAAGCTATGTGATCGTTTTATTTAATACTCCCAATCATTCGCATATCCTTTCACTCGACTGACTCATCTCAACTCCGTGGCACAAGCTCACCAGCTAGCTGTGTTCACTTTCTAAACCCAATTCTCACAGTACACGGATTCAGCTTCAATGCTGGATTTGTGGAACATAATAAATTGTGGTACATACTATAGAAGCTATGTGACCGTTTCTCGAATACTCGGCATTTTCGCATGTCTTTTCAATCGACCGGCTTTTACGAACTCTGTGGCACAAGCTGACCAGGTAGCTGTGTTCACTTTCTAAACCCAATTCTCAACAATACACGGTTCAGCTTCAATGCTGGACTTGTGGAACATAATAAATACTGGTACATACTCTAGAAGCTATGTGACCGTTACTTTATTACTCGAAATCATTCGCAATTCCCTTCACTCAACTGATTCGACTCACTTCCGTTGCACAAGCTCACCAGATAGCTGTGTTCACTTGAAACCCAATTCTTAACAGTACACGGATTCAGCTTCAATGCTGGATTTGGAACATTATAAATACTGGTACATACTCTAGAAGCTATGTGACCGTTTCTTTATTACTCGAAATCATTCCCAATTACTTTCACTAGACTGACTCGTCTCAACTCCGTGGCACAAGCTCACCAGGTAGCTGAGTTCACTTTCTGAACCCAATTCTTAACAGTACACGGATTCAGCTTCAATGCTGGATTTGTCGAACATAATAAACCGCGGTACATACTATAGAAGCTATGTGACCGTTTTCTTTAATAGTCGAAATCATTCGCAATTCCTTTCACTAGACTGTCCTTTCCGCATTCCGAGGCACCAGCTCGCCAGGTAGGGTGTTCACTTTCTGAACCCAATTCTTAACAGTACACGGATTCAGCTTCAATGCTGGATTTTTGGAACATAATTTCTAAACCCAATTCTTAACAGTACACGGATTCAGCTTCAATGCTGGATTTGTGGAACAAAATAAATTGTCGTACATACTCTAGAAGCTATGTGACCGTTTCTTTAATACTCGAAATCATTCGCAATTCCTTCCACTGGACTGACCCTTTCATACTCCGTGGCACAAGCTCACCAGGTAGCTGTGTTCACTTTCTAAACCGAATTCTTATCACATACGGATTCAGCTTCAATGCTGGATTTGTGGAACATAATAAATACTGGTACATACTTTAGAACCTATGTGACCATGTTCTTTAATACTCGAAATCATTCGCATATCCGTTCACTCGACTGAGTCGTCTCAATTCCGTGGCACAAGCTCACCAGGTAGCTGTGTTCACTACTAAACCCAATTCTTAACAGTACACGGATTCAGCTTCAATGCTGCATTTGTGGAACATAAGAATAAATTGTATTACTTACGCCAGGTACGGATTCAGCTTCAATGCTGCATTTGTGGAACATAATAAATACTGCTACATACTCTAGACACGGATTCAGCTTCAATGCTGGATTTGTGGAACATAATAAACTGTGGTACATACTCTAGAGGCTATGTGACCATTCTTCTGTTTAGCTAGAAATCATTCCAAATTAGTTTCACTCGACTGATTGGTCTCAACGTCATGGCACAAACTCAGCAGGTACCTGTGTTCACTTTCTAAACCCAATTCTTAACAGTACACGGATTCAGGATCCATGCTGGATTTGTGGAACATAATAAATTGTGGTACATACTCTAGAAGCTATGTGACCGCTTCCATACTCACTTGCAATCATCCGCATATCCGTTCACTCCTATCAACTCCGTGGCTCAAGCTCACCAGGTAGCTGTGTTCACTTTCCAAACCCAATTCTTAAAAGTACACGGATTCAGCTTCAATGCTGGATTTGTGGAACATAATAAATACTGGTACATACTGTGGAAGCTATGTGACCGTTTTCTTTAATACTCTTGATCGTTCGCACATCCGTTCACTTGGTTGACTCGTCTCAACTCCGTGGCACAAGCTCACCAGGTAGCTGTGTTCACTTTCTTAACCCAACTCTTAGCAGTACACGGATTCAGCTTTAATGCTAGATTTGTGGAACATAATAAATACTGGTACATACTCTAGAAGCTATGTGACCGTTTCTCCCATACTCGTGATCATTCGCATGTCCTTTCACGTGACTGGCTTTTCCGCACTCCGTGGCACAAGCTCACCAGGTAGCTGTGTTCACTTTCTAAAACAATTCTTAACACACACGGATTCAGCATCCTGCGGGACTTGTGGAACATAATAAATACTGGTACATACTCTAGAAGCTATGTGACCGTTTTGTTTAGCACTCGCAATCATCCGCATATTCTTTCACTAGACTGTCTTTTCAGTAACACGAATTCAGCTTCAATGCTGGATTTGTGGAACATAATAAACTGTGGTACATACTCTACGAGCTATGTGACCGTTTTTTTAGCACTCGTAATAATATTAAATAATGGTACATACTCTAGAAGCTAGGTGACCGTTTCCTTAGTGCTCGAACTCTTTCGCATATCCCTTCACTCGACTGACTCGTCTCAACTCCGTGGCACAAGCTCACCAGGTATCTGTGTTCATTTTCTAAACCCAATTCTTAACAGTACACGGGATTCAGTTCAATGCTGGACTTGTGGAACATAATAAACTGTGGTACATACTCTAGAAGCTATGCGACCGTTTTATTTGATACTCGCAATCATCCGCAATTACTTTCACTAGACTGACTCGTCTCAACCCCGTGGCACAAGCTCACCAGGTAGCTGTGTTCACTTCGTAAACCCAATTCTTAACAGTACACGAATTCAGCTTCAATGCTGGATTTGTGGAACATAATTAAATTTGGTACATACTGCAGAAGCTATGTGACAGTTTTCCTTAGCACTCGCAATCAATCATATATCCATTCACTCGACTGAATCGTCTCAACTCCGTGGCGCAAGCTCAGCAGGTAGCCTGTCCACTTTCTAAACCCAATTCTTAACAGTACACGGATTCAGCTTCAATGCTGGATTTGGGGAACATAATAAACTGTGCTACATACTCTAGAAGCTATGTGACCGTTTTCTTTAATACTCGAAATCATTCGTTATTGCTTTCAGTAGGCTGCCTTCAATGCTGGATTTGTGGAACATAATAAATTGTGGTACATACTCTAGAAGCTATATGACCGTTTTATTTATTACTCGGAATCTTTCGCAAATACATTCACTAGACTGACTCGTCTCAACCCCGTGGCACAAGCTCACCAGGTAGCTGTGTTCACTTCGTAAACCCAATTCTTAACAGTACACGGATTGGCTTCAATGCTGGATTTGTGGAACATAATAAATACTGGTACATACTCTAGAAGCTATGTGGCCTTCAATGCTGGATTTGTGGAACATAATAAATACTGGTACATACTCTAGAAGCTATGTGATCGTTTTCTTTATTTCTCGACATCATTCGCATATCCGTTCACTCGACTGAGTCGTCTCACCTCCGTGGCACAAGCTCACCAGGTAGTTGTGTTCACTTTCTAAACCCAATTCTTAACAGTAACGGATTCAGCTTCAATGCTGGATTTGTGGAACATAATAAATACTGGTACATACTCTAGAAGCTATGTGACCGTTTCTTTATTACTCGAAATCATTCCCGATTTATTTCGCTGGAAACACTCGTCTCAACTCCGTGGCACAAGCCCACCAGGTAGCTGTGTTCACTTTCTAAACCCAATCATTAACAGCACAAGTGGCACATGCTCACCAGGCAGCTGTGTTCACTTTCTAATCCCCATTCTTAACAGTACACAGATTCAGCATCAATGCTGGATTTGTGGAACATAATAAACCCCAATTCTTAACAGTGACCGGATTCAGCTTCAATGCTGGACTTGTGGAACATAATAAACTGTGGTACATACTCTAGAAGCAATGTGACCGTATTCTTTAATACTAGAAATCATTCGCAATTCCTTTCAATGCACTGAACCTTTCATACCGTTTTCTTTAGCACTCTCAATCATCCGCATATCCGTTCACTCGTCTGACTCGTGTCACCTCCGTGGCACAAGCTCACCAGGTAGCTGTGTTCACTTTCTAAACCCAATTATTAACAGTGCACGGATTCAGCTTCAATGCTGAACTTGTGGAACATAATAAATACTGGTGCTTACTCTAGAAGCTATGTGACCGTTTTCTTCAGCACTCGCAATCATCCGCATATCCGTTCACTCGACTGACTCGTCTCAACTCCGTGCAACCATACTCGAAAGCATTCGCAATTCCATACACTAGAATGCCATTTCCGTATCCTGTGGCACCGGCTCACCAGGTAGCTGTGTTCACTTTCTAAACCCAATTATTAACAGTACACGGATTCAGCATCAATGCTGGATTTGTGGAACATAATAAATACTGGTACACAAACAGTACACGGATTCAGCTTCAATGCTGGATTTGTGGAACATAATAAACTGGGTACATACTCTAGAAGCTATGTGACCGTTTTCTTTAATACTCGTAATAATTCGCATATCGTTTCACTCGACTAACTCGAATCAACTCTGGGGCACAAGCTCACCAGGTAGCTGTGTTCACTTTCTAAACCCAATTCTTAACAGTACACGGCATCAGCTTCAATGCTGCATTTGTGGAACATAATAAATACTGCTACATACTCTAGAAGCTATCTGACCGTTTTCTTTAATACTCCTAATCATTCGCATATCCTTTCACTCGACTGACTCGTCTGAACTCCGTGGCACAAGCTCACCGGTCAGCTGTGTTTATTTTCTGAAATAGACTGACTCGTCTCTAATCCGTGGCACAAGCTCACCAGGTAGCTGTGTTCACTTTCTAAATCCAATTCTTAACAGTATACGGATTCAGCTTCAATGCTGGATTTGTGGAACATAATAAACTGCGGTACATACTCTAGAATCCATGTGACCGTTGCTTTATTACTCGAAATCATTCGCAATTACTTTCACTAGACTGAATCGTCTCAACTCCGTGGCACAAGCTCACCAGGTAGCTGTGTTCACTTTCTTAACCCAATTCTTAACAGTACACGGATTCAGCTTCAATGCTGGATTTGTGGAACATAATAAGACCCAATTCTTAACAGTACACGGATTGAGCTTCAATGCTGGATTTGTGGAACATAATAAACTGTGGTACATACTCTAAAAGCTATGTGATCGTTTTCTTTATTGCTCGAAATCATTCGCATATACGTTCACTCGACTGACTCGTCTCAACTCCGTGGCACAAGCTCACCAAATAGCTGTGTTCACTCCTAAACCCAATTCTTAACAGTACACGGATTCAGCTTCAATGCTGGATTCGTGGAACATAACAAATACTGGTACATACTCTAGAGCTGTGAGACGCTTTTCTTTAATACTCGAAATCATTCGCATATCGGTTCACTCGACTGACTCGTCTCAACTCCGTGGCACACAGCCACCAGGTAGCTGTGTTCACTTTCTAACCCCAATTCTTAACAGTACACGGATTCAGCCTTCAATGCTGGATTCGTGGAACATAATTTCTAAACCCAATTCTTAACAGTACACGGATTCAGCTTCAATGCGATTTGTGGAACATAATAAATACTGGTACATACTCTAGAAGCTATGTGACCGTTTCTTTAGTCTTCGTTTTCATCCGCATATCCTTTCACTCGACTGACTCCTCTCAACTCCGTGGCACAAGCTCACCAG
>UZAN01000422.1:0-10027 GCA_900618425.1 Echinostoma caproni | reverse complement strand
TCACTACCCCACCACCACAACCTCCAAACGCATACGTATTGTTGCCTGCACACAGAACTGAGTACTCACTCGTCCGCGTGCGTGCGTGCGCACACACTGTCGTGTCAAACTAGATCCCTCCTGTAACTGCGACCCTTGACATTCATATCTCACTTTTCTACAATCATTGCCCTTTCACATTCCTTGTTCGGCTTGTCTCTTCTTCCATGTTCAATTTTTAGTATCCTTTCGGTTCTCAAAAACATATCAATTTATGTGCACAAGCCGGACTACCTGCGCCATTTTTATCAGACTTGGTGTCACAATCGCTGTTCTTATCTGGAATAGTCGTCTTTCTCGCACGCGCCTGCGCTCCTCAATTGTTCTCTTATTATTAACTGTTGACTCGTCATTGTTTTTGCATCAGATTATGAGATACACTGCCTGCACCGCCGCCGCTGTCGCAAGTCTATCTCGTTGCTCCATACTTTTCATCACTGTCGCTGTCCCTCGAGCTGCTGCTACTCTTTGGCTGTAGTCTTTACCGGCACGTGTTTTTTGTACGCCAGCTAACCGTTTGTAGATGTTGAAAAGAAAGGAAGGCGGTCGGTAATGTGATAGTATTGCTGATTGGAGTTGTTGTTGTTGTTGTTGTTGTTGTGGGGAAGATGGAGTGGAGTGAGTGGTCATGTGTTCTCAATCGACTTCAGTGTGACGACAAGGACTTTACGAAAATGCAAAACGTACTTGACCCGGAACAACATTATTCCAAGCACACATACAAACGCAGCTGTTTTCAACAGTTTTTTTTCTTGTTGTTTAGACGGCCTGCGAAAAATCGACAACCGGAACGCAAAACTTAGGTAAGAGTACAATGGGGATGGCATAGAACAGACAGCAAAGCTGCCTACCGCCGCCATCACCACCGCCCATCGGGATGTGTGAGTGTACGGCTCGAATGAACCATTTACCTGGACGCATATGAATCAACATGATGGAACAGTGAGAATTACAGAATTTCCTGCAGCTTAAGAACCACCAAGACATTACCTATTCGGAGACTTATATCAAACTTCTAGAGCAATTTATTATCAATAAAGAAATTCATTCTGAAAATTTTAGTCCAGTTAAGCCAAAACATTTCGGTCCAAAAAGTCTATTGTAGCAGGCATCGGATTTATGAAAAGTTTTTTTTCTGAAAGAAATCTTTGCTTAACTTTTTCCTCTAAAGTGCAAACTATTACGTAACGATAACGATATACAGCACAAATATCTCGAAAGAAATTATATTTTTGTCTCCGACGAGCTCACACATGAAGTTCTGCAGTGTTGTATAATGGAGTTGTAGCTGGCCCGGTTGAACAGAGCGGTGTGGTCACCCTGCACGTCCATCAGTGAGTGAAAGCAATCCGGAAGGTCGAACAATGTGTCCTCCTACAGTTCCGAAATCCGAAACGATGTTCGTCCGATCAGGTGCATTGCGTGTATGTATGTGTTGACCAGATTATACACCATGTAGTAGATAAGGCATCGTAACAGGTCAACTCGTCAGTTATCGAAAAGAAAAATGGGTTTTTCTTCCCAGGAATTGCTAACGGACTTTTTTCGTAACATAAAGTCACGAGGAAATGCGTACGGATGATGACGATAGATAAGGTCCATCACGACGATCCGTGATTCATACTTCGATGGATTTGTGCAGACACCTACACAATTGTGCACTGGATACAGGGGACAGAATACAATCAGGGAAAGATAATGTGATCGACACTTACATCAGGTCGACGCTCAACAAGCTCGTACAGAGAGAAAAGGGAGATCGGGCTTGCGCGATCCGTAGCTGAGGATTTATGAGGAAGTGAAACAGTAGGTTCAACCACCGAAAATTTCAGTGCTGTAAGAAGTCGAGTAGAGACCGAAAACTTTCAAACAATTGAACTAGTTAACAGGAGACAAACAAGACAGAACCGGAGTACACAAGAAATGCGCGATTCTGATTGAATTGCAAGGAGGCAGCTGGACGCTGTTCGCCCCAAACAAAAATCTCCACTCTCCCCTCCCCAACTTCAATGGCATAATAGGAGTTGAGTTCGTAACGGTTTGAACCGTCTGATGGCACCTTACGGCACAGTGTTCCGTTATTCCTCCGAACAAATTTTCAGTATTTCTTAGGATTTGATAAATTGCTGCATCCATTCCACTTTCCTCTCAATCTGATTGCACAAATGGTCGTTCGGATTGAGATAAGATGATCGGTGACTCGCAAATCAATGGAAGAAAAAGAATGCCCCCGCTCAATCGAAATAGGTCGTCGTTGTTTCGACGAACTACCTTGGGGATGAAAGATGCAGACCGTTTTAGCTGTTGAGAGCTCTGACTGAACATCTGAGAGGCTTTTTGCGTGTTATTTCGTTCCCTGGATGACATGGAATGTCACCTGTACTTACGAACCGATCGATCACTGTGTTTCTCACCCGCATTCATATTGCACGCAAAACAACCTTCACATTTTGAGTATCACGTGAACTCAAAAGAACGGATATAGGTGTAGGTACCAAATCATGGAAAGTACACAACAAATTTCATGTTTTTCACTCATTCAACAGCAGACCGTTTTACGTAACAACGTAAGTGAGTTCGACTGGATTGAAATATCCCAAACGTGTTGTGAAGCCTCAGGATCCAACTACATACAGTGGGATTAGTGTTTTGGCGAACAGTGTATTCATGTATAGAAGAATGGCGCAAAGTGCGGCCTATAAAAACATCAACAGTTGGAGGACAGGATTCTGGGTAATGTGAACAACATTCAAGAATGATATCTTGGTATATTTGTGACAAACAGCGAGGATTTTCCAAATAAAATGAACACAGATATGGGGGTAATATCCCCATTTTAATTCATCCATGGGTTATTAATTTTGGATGCAGTTCTAGCAAAATGGTCCGAATGTTAAACAAACTTAATCGGCAGGTTTCTTCAACTGGACGACAGAATCAGTGTTTTTTCTTGAAATATATGAAAATTTTGGATCTTGAAAAAGAATGAAAAAAAGCAATCCTGACGGGCCAGGATAATCTTTCTGTAAGCACTTTCTTCTGATTGCGGTGTGATTTACGAGAGCAATTTACGGTTTTCACATTTGTATACTGGCTACTCGTGAGTAGGTTCTTGAGTTATCGTAAACCGATTTAACGGCTTTGCACCTTTGACGTCTCACAATGGCAGTGCAAACGAAAAACGTTTCACAGTTTGTTTGAAATTTTAAAGGATTTTTTCTAAGTTATTGCCCCCGTACAATGCTAACATTTTCGAAGAGAAAGGGTGAAGTAATGCCACATGAATGAGCAGCAATTGCATGATCAAAATAGGCGCAGTTAATGCTTTAGTTTCAATTTACTTGTCTTAAAAAGGTAAGCGATCCATGTACATTTAAAGGCTCACTTTTTGATGACCTGTCTCACTTCACGATCCGCCTCATCCCAAAACAAAATCTTTCCCAATCCGAATAATTTCTACCTCCCAAAGTGCCATTTACTTCAGCTACACTAGTACAATTCCCCTGGTAATCGTATCGGCAATTAAATAGGCTAGTATGCCAAAAGTGGATGCTCCCGTTGGACCCATGTTCTAGTGAAGTTCGTTTCCCCAAACAGTCAGCACGAACCAAGTTTACAAGAACGATAGAAATATACTGAAGAAAGTTAACTATTTTTTCAATAATGATGATAGTAATGCCTTTATTTTTTTAAACAATTTTGCATCAGTACCAAAGCGTTTGATAAAAATGTCACCTTGAGATTCAAAGAACTGAACGTTGGTTTGATTCGAACAGACGATTTACAGAGTGACGTGATGGTGATTTTGACCACACTCTCGTCTGTGATTTTCAATGAACTGTACTCATCACATTATGTTAAATGTGTTGGTGTTTTCTTTCAGGGGACTGGCCTAGCTGAATTATATTTTTGTGCTCTGCAGCGTCGATCTTTGTTTGTTACTTTTTATGAATATTGACACTGGGGGGATCGAGAATCAGGTTTATGTTCAATTACTCAGGAATTGTTGTCCACTCATAATATTTACCATCGTCGTTCACCATTTTTCCGCTCTAATCCAAAACTCATCTCACACCCGCCAAATAGCCAAATAGCTATACATGGCAAGTGACAGACCATTATTCGACCGAAAAACGAAAGCATATCTTCGCCCACGAGGGAACAAATTTCGGCGAAAGGAAAATAGTGAGAGAAGAGTGAACATTTGCAAGCTACCCATGAATAAACTACTGTCGATTCGAAAAGACAAAAATGATTGATTACGGTGGCGGAAGATATCGAAACGTCCATACACGGGTGGTTGATCCGATCTGCTTCAAATCACTGTACCAGGGCCACAAAAAGGAATGAAAGTGAGAATTTGCCTTTCGCAAATAGTGCCACGCAGGCCAAAAATGTATTGCCGGAATATGATAAGGTAACCAAGATTGATAACAGCTGACATGCATGAGCGCTTCATACGGGCAGAAAACTTTTTCCCATTGATTGAACAGTAGAGAACAGACTATCGTCATCGACGGTAGAAAAAAATTCGATTCGGACGACCTTCTACCCCAATCGGGCAAACTTGTGCGAAGAACTGAGATGCCTCTGCTCAGAGGCGTTCGGTGGTGAACCTAGCAGGACCAAATGGAACTGGACGGTGATGCAATCTTGGATAAATGCTCATAGAGAAGCTTCGACGGGACAACGCCTCCATGCACATGTCGTATTTCACAGAACCATAGGTTTCATACGGAAATGTTAAATCACTGAGCTGGCTTGAATGCAGTTCAGAGTTAAAAATCCACGGAGAACCACGGAGGAAGGCAATGGACGGCGGCTTCATACAATGGAGCAATTCAAAGGAGTACTGCAGAGGAAAATTTGGTCAAATCTGATGATAACAGTATGTACTCATCGATGAAACATATTTTTTTGCTGAAGTGACGTAACGGTATGGGACTAAAAATTATTTTATATAACACTTCCACGGTTAGTGAACGTCACATTTTAGTCCCATCGATTTCGGTAGTAGATCCGTGCCCGTTGTCATAATCATCATTGCCTCATTTACAACCCCCCCTTCTCCCCCACGAGAACTCTACGTTCTGATAACTTACACAGAAAAACGTGCCCAAAACGTGGTCATGTTATTTTTTCTCACATTGTATACCCAGCGTTAGCTGCTGTTCGTTTGTGCGATGAGATGACAGGCCTGTCGCGCGCCCTATTGAGTTCCAGCAAGGGGCATGCTCCCTGTTGCAGCTGGCCCGGTCGATCGAACCATGGGAGAACTGTATGCCTTCTGCTTAGGTGGCATGCCGTTACCACCACGTATTATCAAATGCAGCAGTAGGCAAATAGCATGGCAGCGCTGTCCGGCCAATGTGTCCAAAATTTGGAATTCAGCTGGGTGAAGAGAGACATAGGAGCAAAAAGACAATCCCAGTCGAACGAGCTATTGCATCGCCTTATTTTTTCGACAATTGAGCAACCGAAAATGGCCCATTTATTGAAGCAGACAGAGCCAGCGAGTGATTCCCCATTGTGCGAGTTCAAATCGGTCGACTGGAGCGCTGGCGTCAATCCTTTGTCGTCAGAGTGTGTTTGCACCACTTGAGACGCTCTCTCTCTGTCTCTCACCCCACCACCTTTGTGCGCCAACTGTGGAATTTGTCAAGCCGAGACTTGATAAAACGCCTTCACGCCCCACACCCCATCACCAGGACCAAAGAAAACGATGGGATGAGGCTATATCACGTGATATCTTTACAACCAGAACAGTATACAGTATTTCTCATTTTTTAACTAAGGTAGTTCCCTAGGGGATGCATGACCGTGTAAGTCATTCCCATAATAAAACTTTAACTTTGTCTTAACTCTCCGAAAGCGTTTTAGTTTTTCAGCCATACCTCCTACTGCTGTGAACGATTGGTGTTTCAGCTGAATTGCACAAAACCTGTCAGCTATTCTGTCATCACGCGATTTTTACCCAATTTCAGATTGATCTGGGTTCGGTCAAAGAAGTGTATGAACAGATGTATGGTAAATCGCTTTTGGATGCAGTCAAGGGTGACACGTCCGGTGACTATGGTCGTGTCCTGATCACGATGGTGCAATAAAAAAGAACTGTATGGCAATTTGAATCTTCCCCATGTCTTCACCTCATTCAGTTCATTCTCCTCCGCTTCGAAAGCGTTTGGAACACCAAGGTACAGTGATGAGGGAAAGGTGGGACTACATATATGTTGATCCGACAATGTTATTTTATTCTTAAAATTTACTTCGATTAATTCTCATCACATTTCTGTTTTTGTTTTCTGTTTTCGAACTTTGCATGTCCCTGTGCTTGTATGTGTATGTATGTATGTATGTCGGTGTGACACTTTATCACCTTCCTTTCTCAATTCAGCAACAACAACAACACTACTAACAAAAGTAGTGCATTATATCTTAAATCAGAGCTTTGGCTAAACCATTCCTTGTCGATCTATCTCATTTTGTTTTGCGTCTTGGTTTCTACTGCTTGTTCTTCTTCCGCTACTTCGGTTACTTTTGCTTAAACCCGGTTGGTTGAGAAAATACAATTTTGAGGGCAGAAATACGCTTTTCTTTCTCTCTACTTAAGCAGTCCCTGCCCCTCCTATCGACAAAACGTCAGCGTGGTCGATCACTCGCGATACCCGTGCGCAACACAGGGCCGGCCTGATTGCGCACGAACACAGCAAAACAGTTTGATCACCTGCCACCTGTTGAAGTCCTCAGTTTTAGATTCTTAGTTCAGTCAGAAAATCTTCAAATTTAGTGGAAGCAGTGATCTTGATTGGTTTTAGTTGCAAATAAGTTACCTCCACTGTAACATTATATTTGTTGTAATAATTAGTATATGAGTGACTGGACAGGATTTCCCAGAAGCATATGGCCGGTTTCGCGATCCTTGCCACTCATCAGCTATGCGTATCCGGTCCAGTCATTCATATACTACTCATTATGAAAACACTAAAAATTGGCCCTAGCGTCGATTTGGCTGAGTTTATACGCTATTAACCCACAACACCTGATACAGAATCATCGCAATGATTATTCGAGACTTATTGTTCTCATATCCACTCCATGAGCTGCAAATGGGGTTTGCATTTTATAATTATATTTGTTACTCTTAAGTTCATCTGGTTTTGTGTATGCCGTAGTCCGTCCGCTTAATGTTACACACACTTCGACAAGACTAACGCATTCTGTAATTTATAGACGTTTGTTTGTTTGTTTAAACAATTAACGATCAGTAAGATGTCCTGTTTTGTTGCATAAGCAGCCCGTGAGCACGAACTCTGCCGAAACATCACGAAAAATACTGCGAATAAAACCGTTTGAAACATTCACAGACACCACGGTTATGGAAAATGCCAACTACGCGCACAGAGTTAACTCTCGATGGTGGTGACAGAAGTCATATTTCTGGGCCACCGAGTCCTCGTTATCGAGTGCGTCAAGACTGAAAGAAGAACAGTGACACGAAATGTTAATATTTGGTTCTGTCTCCTCAGTCTCTAACGGAAAACAAGTTGGCACATCCAGAGCGTATAGTGTTGATAACTCATAGTGAACGAATGTATACTACTAGATAATAACTCAAATTTATTTAAAAGTTCCATCAGTTTGTGTATAGGCATGAGCAACGGATTGCATTTACCAACGTATTTGCCACCTCGTAAACTCTGTCATACTGATACACGTTTCATACCTATGTTTCACTGATCAACAGAACCAAGGGACAGTGAAGGCAGAAGATACAGATAGAATGCCACATACCGGAAACTGTACATTCTCCATTGTTCGATGCATTCGCATCGAGCAGTCAATTGTTGTTTGACTCCAAATTCAAAGTTCAAATTTTTATTATGGGCAAATTACAAAGCTGATGCTCATTTAATCCCATAAGGTCTGTACACACTGGGTTCGGTTGGTAATACAAATTAATAGCCAATTCTGACATTCACTCACGGGTACTGAAAAGTTAGGTGGTTCAGTGCTTCATCCAGTCGTGACTTGAATGAATCGACGGTTGGTGTACCAATAACTTGAGGTGGAAGGGAGTTCCAGGTGCTACAAACTCTGAGGCTGAAAGAATGACGCCTACAGTCGAGCCGGCTCTTTAGGAGCAGAAGTTTAAACGGATGTCCTCAGAGGTGATCATTCCTGGATAGCGTCACTAGAGTACTACATTGGTCGTTAGGTTGAGGTAGTATTTGCTAGACGAGGATAATGTCTCTCCGTATTCGACGGTATTCAGACGAGTAGAGTCGAGAATTCGCAGTCTTTCACCGTAGATCTTAGATTGTAACCCTTTGACCATTTTGGATGCTGTTCTCTACGGACGTTCAAGTGCCTTTTGGTCGCGAATCAGCCATGGATTCCAAGCTTGTATAGCATACTCGGTGTGTGGTCTAATGTATGCTGATAATAAACGGGGCAATAGGTCTGTTTCGAATGATCCAAAAACACGTTTTAGCAATCCAACGTGTTTTATAGTCTTTGAAGAAGCTCTTGCGCAATGTGTGGGACATCCTAGATCCTCATGAACGATAACTCCCAAGTTCTTTTAGTTTGGAGAACGCGGCAATGGCTGAGGTCCAGGTAAGTATGGAAAGTGATCCCTGTGATGCAGCGATACAACCTTGCATTTTTCAACGTTGCATTCGATGTCATTAATGACTGACCATCGGTAAGCTGCATCGAGAGTTTCCTGCAAGGTTTCATAATCTTCAGGATATTTTACCGTCCTCCAGGTTTTGGCGTCATCAGAGAATAATAATGCCTTTTCTCCAAGCGTATGTGGTAGGTCGTTTATGAATGCTAAGAAAAGATAATGACCGAGTACGGCTCCTTGTGGAACTCCACGGACAGCCTCAATCGGTCCCGGAGCGCCGTTAGTGCGTAATCATTAGGGTTGCGTTTTCCGTTATTGCTTCATCTATTGCCATCTATCGTCGATCAATTTAAGAGATTATGTCCCATTTGGGTGGGTAAACGATAAAACATGCCTTTTGTACCGTCTAGCATGATAAACCTGGTTCAAAGACATACCCGAGGACAATACTATTCATCACTCATGTGATGTTCACCAGGAGCTTATCAACTAGATCTGAACTATAACTGGCATTGCAGCCCGCGAGTAAGGTTGATTTAGCAGGTCTGTTTGTTTAGGTCTATGAAATATGCGAGAAAATCTATAAGAAACGTTGTTCGTGTTGGAAAATCCGCCGAATGATTGAAGCTCTTACACTGTCTTTATTTGTTGGGCCACGCATTACCCTAATCGTTTTAGATGAACACAGTTATTTCTAGATAAATGAAAGTTATATGAGGGGAATGGAGGATTTGATTAGATTAGATGATTAATTCGTTGTATAACGGAGGAGTGAACTGAAAAGTTAGTGCCGTGAGATACTACTCACATTTGTGAGTAATTCGCAAAAGCATGCGATTGGTGGTTTCTTTTGGCTGTCAAAAATGAATAAGGCCTGTTGTTACGAATTCCTGTGTTCAGTTTGGTAACTACAAGAATGCGCATCTAATAGAGGACTGTTCCATTAACTATCCCGTGTACGTGTGGGAGTTCTGAAGACTCATTCCAAATGAGACATTCTGTAGTATACATGCTAGTTTACTGATACGGTGACCGGGATTCTTAATAAAGAACTATCTTCGTCCAGGCGCCGCCTTGTGGAATTATAACGCCAGGAAGCACTGGACAGAACCGAGCAACCGACTGATTCTCTAAGTCCACCTTCACAAACTAAAAATGTCCAACCAACAAAGCCCGCTCTACGCAGATCCCAACGTATCCCTAAACCAGTTGATCGCTATGGGGTAACAACGTACAACGTTATCTAAGAGACGGAGGGATGCTACGTACCCATTCGTCTATCAGTTCCCATTGATCGTCCAATCACGTAACACAGCTTTTCATGACAGACACTGACTAATACTCATCCAATCCGTTTTT
>UZAN01000421.1:0-10038 GCA_900618425.1 Echinostoma caproni | reverse complement strand
ATGCACGATCAACGCTTGAGCCATTGCTTACCGCTATTGCACGATGCTGCAATAGAATTCATAAGCTACACTTCAAACAGCTGCACTGGGACACCAATAGATCATGGTCGATCGATATACACATCCGTGTTGACCAGATTCACATCCAGTTTGTTCGACACTTTCAGGTCATAATCCATCTCTGTGACCACCACCATGGAAGCACCTTCAAGCAGTGAACACTCAAATTGACCATTTTGACCATATTTTCGGAACTGAATGAGATGTCTTTATCAAATTAACTGCAATAGAAATAACTTAACGAGGGCTGTCGAAAGATGCCATAATTTTCATAAGAGATACGGAATTTTATAAGAAAATACAAGTTCAAATTTGGAATGTTTCCAAAACGCACTTTGCTGAGTATGGGCTCTGAATTCGATAATCTTTATCGCTGAGAGCATACAGTTTCACTTGAACACTTCCACCACACAAAGTAAACCGGGTGAATTAAGGTTAGCTAGTAACATTCACATGTAGTAAATGCAAACTGTCTTCGAGCAAGCTTATTGCCATTGTCGCATTTCTCGATTCAGTTTCACCATGGGAACACCACCGTGGTCGTTCTTAGAACAGGGATTACCGAAGCCACCACCTACCAGAAACTGTAAAAGTGTTTGATAACTTAGTAACTATAAGAAGATCAGAACATCTTTCGGTCATCATAGCTGAACAACAACGCAGTATTTTAGGGTTCTTGCTGTCAACCCAGGGGAAACGATAGAGGCACAGTATCAGTTGATGAATATCTCACATTGTTAAATAAAGGATGAAACAACCTATTCACCTGAAGTGATACTACCTAGGCTCGCGGATCTGAAAAGGAAGGAGACATATTCCGGCACAACTAAGGTGGAAAACCCCTGCACTAAAAATCGCACGAAACTTAGAGACACGGTTGTCATGGCAATTATTTCAGCATTTCCTAAACCGAATCAATCTATTTCTTGTCTCAAATCATATTATATTTTTGTGCTGCCCATATAGACTGCGTTATGACTGATGTGATTTTTTTCTATCAACCCAGCTGAAACAATCGCATCGCAGAAAGGTGGATGCATGTAAGATCCTTTAGCTGGAGAAAACACGGAAATTACGAGTGAAATTCGTCTTCCGAAAATGGTACAGGACCACAATATTCTTTTAAGCAAAAGTTGTTGAGAAACTTGTATTATGTTCAACCAGTTTGGTCATTCTCCCGGAGATGGGCGCTCATCGATCGTGGTTCGGGCAAATAGGACTGGACAATAACAACTTCAGTATGTCAATGCCGGAAGCGATATATCGAAAAGAATCGTGATATAATCCCAGCGATGCATAAGAACAAAAGTCAAAGTGCAAAGATATTTTTTTCTATACATCGCTTCAGGGCATTTACATTTATAGCTCGATTAGTCCATGGAATAATGCAAGGCCCAGGCTGAATTTGAATGAATGTCTGTGTGCAAAATTTTCTGTAGCCAACAAGCTATCGAGTCACGATAATCGGATAGGGAAAAGAGCAAAGAGCACTGGACAGCTGTTTCGTCCGGTTTGGAACTCGTCACCAGTGCTTACTTTTTGTGTCCTTGTCACGACTCGAACCGCGATTCATCGGGCTGCGACTTCAAACCCTTACCGCTGAGCTATACGGTCGACGCGTATCACCTGGTGCGAATGACTCAATCAATTTAGATGGCGGATGTTTGGATTAGCTCATTCGCGTTTTTCACAGGCACCGGGTACCGCACTTAAATGCATTCAAATATCCCAAGGAGTGAAGCTCACACCGAACATCATCATCATCAACAACAGTGCCTGGTGCCTGTGAAAAACCGAATGGAAAAGACGCCCAGACAATTTAGTAGTACGTGAATGGATCTGTGAGTCTTGATCAAGCTCTGGCATTTGCTCACTCTTTGCAACAGTAATCCCCTCGGTGAATTTGGCTTTAATTCCGTTCATGCACGGACCCCGACACATTCAATCAGTAATCAACTGAGGTTTGTTCTGCTCTGTAATTATTCGAATATATCAGATTGATGGAGGATCTGGCTTGATTAAATGGGATGAATTCGTCGTGTAAATGAGTTCTGAGTAGAATAACTAGGACGTACTGGATAGCTGTGGTGATGGTGATGATGGTGGTGAACAACACGGTAGTGTACGAATAAATTCTTGGTTACACCTGAAACCATCCAACCTCCAAATACTGTTCCATTCAGCGTTTCAGCAATCACCAGCCACGCATATCCACCGAATTGGCCCAGTATCAAAGATTTCAAGGGAGCATTTGGTTAAATTTCAAAGTGAAAATTCGTCGTGTATATGGTAAATGAAGAGTGAACTGATAAGCTAGGAAGCACTACTGGACGGCTGTTTTGACCTGGTTGAATCCCATCAACAGTGCGAATCTATCAGTGCAACTGGGGATCGTACCTTGTACCTCACCAGCAAATCGCAAGCATGCTACCCACTCGACCACCGGGCAGCTGATCAGTTCGTTTTTTCATTTTCCATTTACTCTTTATAGCATAATCCATCGTTGTGAGCTTGTTGCCACCATCACACCTCGCTCATCTCCTTAGGTTATGACTCGGTTGGAAATATTCACAACCTGACTACTACTATCGAAGATTTCCCCAACCAACATACCAACTATTTAGATTATCGGTGTGCTAGACCGTAGCAAATTTCTTCACTCCGATTCGGTTCATTTCCATGATGCATACTGGTGTATGGATGTTTAGTTTTGTGATGAAATCTGTCTGTTTTCCTCCCAAACCCGATTGCATATTATTTGATGTGCATGAAAAAAATCCGCGACAGATATCGTTGACCAGCTCCCAAAAAAGGAGCGCAATTTCTTTTTCTTTTTTTTTTGATACCGGGCAAATACATCACACACTATTATGAAGTAATGAACTCGGACGAGGGGACACCCACACAACAGCGCCAGTGCACAAATTGTGGCGTTTGTGAATTCGAACCGAATGAAACAACACACGATCTATTTCAATTCAATCGAATCACCATATGCATGATCACATAAAACTGGGCAGACTGGTCATCGCTTTGTCACATCGCACACACACACACACACACACACACACACACACACACACACACACACACACACACACAGAGAGAGAGAGATGTTAGTGTAGTTCAACCCTAAGAAAATAGTTCATCGGTGAAGTAAAAATAACCAGTGCGGTGAACGATTGACTTCACCGATAAGCAAATGAATTCGCCTTGTGAATGTGCGAATAAGCGGATCTGGTGACGTGAGACATATGGAACACATGTTTTGAACATGTGTTTTGAACAAGTAAAGGGAACGGGTAATGGAGTGGAAGTTTTGTGAAATGTTCCAACCGAAGCTAACCATGCGAAACTGAGTTTAAAGGTGACTGATTGCTACCACTGTTTGTTTAACGTGCTGAGTTATTCATGCCTCGTTCCGTTCTGGTTTTCTCTCTCTCACACACAAACTAAAACAGCAGCTGTTTTGTTTCCGCGTTTCTGTTGGGTCACAATCGATCCAAACGGACTGCCAAGTGGTACATTTATCAGCCGGTTCTCGTAACACAATAGTGGAGTTGTTTACTTATGACGGGACTAATTGCACTCAGGTCAGGCCGCGATTATGCCTCTTCTCTCTTCAATTCGCACGGCTATCTCCTGCGCGAACATGATTGGAGCTCATCAAGATCGAAATCAATCTCGGAGACTCGTACCTAAGATTATGATCGATACACACACACACGCACACCGTTCACTGCAACTACGAGCAAATGTACTTTAGCTGTAGTGGGCACAGTGCGTCACCATTCATGCTTATCGAGTGGCGTCCGGCTTGGTTGTCACACGCAAATAACATGGCTTCACCGACACACCGATTGGAGGTCCGTCACAGAGCTCGACAAGATGTACAACTGAGGTCGGCCTCATTTCAACACAGAAAGAGCGTGGGAAGACAGGTGGTCAATCCGGGGTTAGAAAAAAATGTGATCAATTGACCAATGAGGTGCGCTGAAAGGAAGCGATTCTTTCTCAATTCCGAGTTATGATTTCACAATACCAAAATGACGGTATCGCAAATGAAAATTATAGTTTCTCAAATCTAACTTAAAATGGTATAGTTAGTAAGCTTGGAGCCGCTTTATTCACGGATAAGCGCCAGTTTCTGGGCTGCTGAAATATCTGCCACCTGGAGCATAGGACAGATAACAAGCAGCTCTACCCCTGGGCATGTGAAAAATATATTGAAAACAATTGGTACCCTGACAGGTACAGAGAACTTGCAGTATGCAGGACCGACCCCAGTTATGAATCTACTCGAAATACACTGGCAGATTGATTCCGGGCAACGCAGTTCGAATTCTTATATTCTTATACAAGTCCCAAAAAAGCCGCACACAACCCCTGGTCACTCAGTGACGCTCTCAATACACAGGTAAGACACTTCTCACAGTAGGTTCTCCGTGTAAGAGGGATTTCCAAACGATCTGCAAGACAGGGAAAATACAAAAAGTAACCATGAACCCAAAAGGTCCAGCGGGAGACATGCACACGACTCACAATCAAATCCAAATGGCTGCGCCCGTGTCTTCACTACAACCTATTCGAAAGCGCTTTCATGATTCTCCGTTTCCGGTAAATGACACGTCATCTCATTCGGGCGAACCGGAGAGCCAAGTTATTCTGAACGTTACAGGAGAGTATAAGAGGATTTGATTCAATTTCATTCCCAATTGGGTTGATGGATTCGCTCACTGTTGATGAGACCCAACTAGGTCGAAACAGCTGTCCGCTGATTGCTAGCTGTTCAGTTCACGCTTCATTTGCTTGCTACTCACGACTAATTCCCTCTATTCTGGACGTGTTTACTCATCATTCAATTTCAGCTTTATCGTGAAATTGCTTATGGAAATTTCTTTTTGCTCTTGTGAGTATCATAAACTGGAACTTCATTTGTGCCACGAGCTGTGCGATGCATACAAACAGTGGGGAATTAACGATCTCCCACGGAGTGAAACCCACAGCGAACATCAACAGTGCCTGGTGCCTGTGAAAAACGCGAATGGGCTAATCCAAACATCCGCCATCTAAATTGATTGAGTCATTCGCACCAGGTGATAACAGTTGACCGTATAGCTCAAGTGTAAGGGTTTGAAGTCGCAGCCCGATGAGTCGCGGTTCGAGTCGTGACAATGACACAAAAAGCAAGCACTGGTGACGAGTTCCAAACCGGACGAAACAGCTGTCCAATGCTCTTTGTTGATTGTACGCTGTTTACCCAAATCAAACAAACAATAGCAGAAAGAATATCATTTATTATTATTGTTACTGTTATTCGCATTCAATTCACAGTTACTTGTGAGTAGTTGTAAGGGATAATTGATATTGATTTGAGCTGACTATCCTTCGGACTTCACCGTCACGCGCAATCCTCAGTTCATCCAGTCAATCATACACTCGGAAGATCAATACTTGAGTTTCGCTCTTATTAGAGCTCATCAGCAATGTATGTCCACCGTCCTGTCCGGGGTGCGCACTCCGGACCCATTGCATGGAAGGTGTGTGCGTGATCACTGTGCCAACCAGCTCATAACATGGCTGAAACGAGTTGCTAATTCACGTTTGTTCATGTGTCGTCTTTGGTGATAGTCAGTCAGTTTTTCGGGTTCGACAGCAACGATTGGAGATACAGTTAACTAACTCTCTGAGAACTTCATTCGAGAACCTCCCACCAAGTGAGGACTTCCATGCAAAATACGTGCTGACTTGCCACAAAGCTACTAAGCCCGTTCGATAAGTCGCATTTAACTCACAGTTACTCGTGAGTAGTTGTGTCGCTTTATCACCGAAGACAACAACTGAACTACGCATGAATGGGCAATGCGGTTCAGCTCCGGGTATCAGCTGGTTGGTACAGTGGTGATACACACGCCTTTCATGCGATGGGTCCGGAGTTCAAATCCCGGACAGTACGGTAGATGTGCACTACTGAAGAGCTCTAATAAGAGCGAAACTCGAGTATTGATCTTCTGAATGTATGGTTGACTGGATGAACTGAGGATAATGATTATTGATAGCTGTATCAATCCTCTTGAACTGATGAATATATCAAATAATAGGTTTTGGCTTCTTTTGTTCTGCCTATAATTTTTTTCCAGCTCAACTCTTCCATTGTTTAGTTTCATCTACATTGTACATTCTGCAGAATGATACATCAGGCATGCACAATACGTTTTATTTGTCGCATGACTCAGCTTCGAATTCTGTCGACCGTTTTGGGTTACCGGGTTTGTCCAATTTCGAGAATAGAAAAAACATTTCCATTGATCTAGCTCACCTTTTGCGGATATATATATAAGCTTTTCGATGGGGTGGGGAGGGCCAGGGGGGTCCAAATTCACTCGGGCCACATCTTCGTCTGCGTAAAACAAAGAACATAAAACCACATGACAACATCCACGTAGCGTAAACATGGTATTAATCGGTCGGGAGTGTCACTGGAAGCCCGTCTTATCTATTCGTTAGACTATACACACACACACACACACACACACATGATCGATGTGTCACGTCGCTAGATTGAAATACACGTGAAACGATATCATCCCTTCATTATGATTTTTTCTCCCGATCAAAACGGTTAGATAAATGCAGTGACGGTGATGATGATCTCAGCTGCCGGGTTCTCCGAGCTTACACTTCTCTCTGGAGTTATCGCAATAAACACAGGATCAGGGTGCATACATACAGGAGAGGAGAGTGTGTGTGGTACAATGTGCCGCCAGAAGTGGGCCGGACAATCCACGTGTGGGCTGTCAACCGAAATGGGAGTCAACTATGTGAGTCCCAGAATCTTGTCTGACTCGTATCTTACCAATAGAGGAAATTAAGCGAAAGCACAATTGATGGTCACTAACACTTCTGTTTGCGTATACATGAACACAACCCAGTAACAGTTGTTAACCAAATCCCCGCACCCCACTCCACCATATAACCGTGGAGGTACACACCGCCTAGCTCAACCGCGAAGTGTATAAGCAGTCTGCTCAGATGATCATTATCAACTATGCGTCATTGAACACACACACACAGTGCACAGTGTACAACCGTGATGCAATCTGTCGACATTGGCTTGCTGGCTTTTACAGAGATACTGCGTTCCAGTTGGGAAACCGTGTTGTTTGCACATCCCCGTGCAGATTGTTTACGTTCATTTCCCGTTCACTACCCGGTCGCTTCTCTCTGAGCACAAGGTGCAAGCGTGTATCGAACGGGGGAGGGGGGAGTTTGGGGTGTTATTTGTTGCGTAAGTGAAGTGCACTGATCTCATGATTTCATACACGGTTATCAAGCTTCTGTGTGTGTGTGTTGTTGTTGCAATTGAGCATGAGTGACAGGAGACGGGTTGTTTTTATCCGTTTCCTCTCTGCTCTGGCTGGATTTATAGACACTCTTCTTTCACCTGAGAGTTGTTCACAATCCCCTCTTTTTTCTACGCCTGGGGTGATTCTCTGAACCCACGGTCTGATATGAATACCATGTCCAGTCATACAGCTAGCTATGCGGTATCAGTATATTCGTTTTTTGGGGAACAAGCAAATCACGAAATTGGAGGTAGACTTGGGCGTGGAGACAGTCACAGAACGTGTGTTTGTGTGCTCAGTCAGAATTCGGCCGGACACGAGGGTGGCCCCAACCGGGGTTTGTTTGGATCAATACAATGCGTTAATCTGAAAAGCACCAACCATCCTCTCTCTCTCTCGTTGGTTGGTTCTTTTTTCGGATTGATTCGGACGGAAGTGAATTATCTATAAATAAGACTGAGGGAAGTAATAAAGTACGTGGTGTGTGTGTGTGTGTGTGTGTGTGTGTGTGTGTGTGTGTGTGTGTGTGTGTGTGTGTGTGTGCGGGGCGATACAAATATGCGCGATCTTTGCGCAGGTGCGATAGTAACACCACGCAGCACATTTGGTTAAATGTGTCTTCGAAATATGATTTTCTCTGGAGCGATATTCGTTTCGGCTAGGTCCAGACGAATAACAGATAAATCGATTTGATTCCATCTTCCGGAACGTGTTCAAGGCCGAATTCACATGAAAGTCTACGAGCGAGGAGACTTGGAGCACACGAATGCGCATCGATTTCAGTATTCAAAGTTTTGATGTTAGAACGGAAGGCGCACCGAGTCCGTCAGGCCACGCACCGATCCGCATCACACCACAAGTGCGTTCGTGACACCCAAGCCAAATCGGATTCCGCATAGGATGACTAAGGTGAATCAGACAACTGTCGTCCGATCGATCAACCGGAGTATCAATGTCGCGATCTGATTGGTACGTCATCACGTCGATTCTCGTACACCTAATTCACTACTTATATTTGCGTATTGCCTCACGATCAATAACACCTGTCGTTTTCTCGGCCGTGTTCTCCCTCTCTCTCTCTCTCCGATTTTTGGGGCCTAGTCAAGAGGTGCACGTCGCAATCATACGTATTAGAAAGGCATAAAAATGTGACACCAACTCTGTTTTATTTGAAAGTGCATCGGAAATCGTATGCCTTGCCCTGTTTCTCCTCCTCGTCTACTTTCTCAGAGCATCTGTATGCAGGGGCAGATGAACTGAAGTCTTGTCGCTTGCGTTTAATTAGTGCACCAGGACTCTTTGTAATCCAATCATGAGACCCCACACTCAGCTACTTTTGCGTCTCCTTTGTGTGTGTGTGTGTGTGTGTGTGTCATCAAGAGAACAGGAACCGCGTCTGGACCGATGATGTCCCTAGAACGTGTTGTGTTTTCGTTTGCAGTATTCAGCCTGTCTCCAGTCATTTGTCGAAAATCTAACTAAAAACTTGATTGTGGCCCTTTCATTCTCATGATCCTCGTTCGGAATAAGGGATGGATTTAACGAGAGATTTTTTTCCGTCAAACATCTCGATTTCGTTTCCCCGGGTGCGATCAGTTGCCGGTTCGAGGAAATGGGATGCGAACCGGATTGGTGTTGGAGACAAGTGCGATGCGGGATTGTGTAACACTGTACAGCCCGGTCAATCAACTCAACTCGGTATGCGATTCGATGTGCCTGTCTGAAATACAAGGAAACAAGGTGGAGTAGAAAACGCAATTTCTGTTCTCGTCTAGGTTTTTTCATACTTGAAACGGGTTTGTACTCTTGCTTTCGACTTCAATAATCCGAAGAAAACATGAATTCAGCTGTGAAGTGAGTGTGAGTGAGTGAGTGAGTGAGTGAATGAAACCACCTGTCAGATTTAACGGCAACGGGGTGAGAAACACTCCACAATTGTGCAAGGAAGTATTCCTCTCCTTTTGGAATCTATTCACTTGTCTATCGCGTCCCCTTTCCTCTCCTCCTCCCACTTCGGGCCGGACCGAGGTGTATGTGTGGCCGATTAGGCGACTTAGTCTTCATTGGTCCAAAACGGATCGAAAGATGCGGAATACGATCGATATATCTAAAAAATCCGAATAACCCATTGTTGCTAACACTGGTATCGCTACACCCTGTCTTTTTCTGTCTGTTCGACTTTCAGTGCAAAACAGAACCCCTATCCAATTGTTTATTATATGCATTACATTTTCACACAAGCCTGAGTTCGGACTGCATGTCAAACAAATCACGGTACAATTACCTTTATAAAAAAGAAAAACGGTCCATGATTTGCTCGTCGGCACGATACTGCCAGGTTGCCCAGGTCAAAGCAGGTGAATTTTCGGCGGAAATTCACAATCGGAGTCTTTCACTGGTCAAAGTTTGACCCGTAAAGCCGCGGGGCGGGATGTGAAAACCGTAATCCATTGGGGGGTCGGTGTCCAGTTTAAATCGAATGATACGCTCTTTGGACGAGGTCAAAAGTCCAAGATACCCAATACACCTCGATGCCCAATCGAGCCGGTGACCACTGCCAAGACCAGGCAGTTGCGGATGGGTGTGATTCGTAGGCTTCATCTTGTTTTATTCCGAATAAGGGATTTTAGTC
>UZAN01000420.1:0-10043 GCA_900618425.1 Echinostoma caproni | reverse complement strand
CCTCCGGCAATCAAGTCAGTCCAGTCCTCACCACAGCATGATCTACCGTGTTACCCGAAGCTGCTTCTGGCCTAGACGGGCGTAGAACCGCAACCAACATAGTGCGAAAAATTAGTGTTTATATTCACACCTTCCTTCAAAGACAGGATAGAGATGAACACATTTATTCAGCATAAATTGGCAGTGACCAAATATTCTTGATCACCGGAGATTCACCAAAGGCTTTCTTATGTTCGGGATAGAAATTCTCTCAGGATCTCACACATTGTGTTACTTGAGCTTCCTTCAACGCTGACTGAAGCCGACGAAATATTTTGCTTGTACTTCTAGGTTAAATCGGATTCATCTTGCACATATGAATATTTCTCCAAACCCGGGAGAGACCTTAAATATTCTGAGACAACTTCTCGGCTTTTTGTCATTATTGGTTAACTTTATGATACATATCCGGTCGTCATTAATCGATTCCTTCCAAATATGTTCTACGGAGCTTCTGTCGGCTTAGCTGCGATTCGGCTTTCCAAATCCAAGTAGCTATTTGGTTTACTTTGCATCCCAACGGATACAGGATTCAGAATCAACAACCATGATTCGGGAGACACGGTTCTATAATGGATGATCAATTATCAATAACGAAATAATAACTTATAATCAATGTTTGCAAACTAGTGTTTCTAAGGTGAGCTATGCGAGCTGTTCCCGCCGTTTTATGATGTCTTGAAGATGCGCGCGTTGGAATGCGTTTGTATAGCCGAATAATATAAACAAGTGGAAGTTTTCTTAAGCGGGGCTAAAGTTATTTTTATTACCTAGCAGGAAATAAAGGGGGTGTTAAGATATAAAATTATAGATAAATTTCGCAATCTTCTGGTTGATGGAATGTGTGAAACATCAGTCGAACGATAAACTACTGTGGGTTAAATAGTCACACTACTGAAATGGTGAATCAGTAGAAAAATGCTGACTAGCTTAATTAACGTGATTAACATAAAATCATCATCATTGTACAGCGTAATACAGCGAAGCGAAATTCACTTGTCGCTCCATAAGTTATAATGCATATAAGGTAAGTGAGAATGCGTAAGGAGGACAGGTATTTTGTCTATTTTTAGGAACGGGAAAAGAAAGCGAACCTCTGCGGTCAACATCCGGAGTACATAGTCCAAATCTGCATACGCAAGTTTTCAACCATTCTGGTCTGATAAGAATAGACAGCATGATTATCACTGCTGTCGATTTACTACCACGACCTGCCGTTTCTCCAACCACCCAGTCACCGGGTTTTTGGACCCCAACACGGAAGACAAGAGACACTTACCCTACATAATCACTCTACGCATTTCTACATGCCCCACCTCTACATCATCTGCTGGCCTCCACGTGGCTCTCTCCAATCGTCAGCCGCCACTGCAAATAAAGCTCAGTGTAGTAAGCGGCCGTTAAACATATGCAAAACGTATCCTAACCAACGGAGCCTATTGAGCTGAATTCAATGCACTAGCGAGTTTGTGTTCGATGCACTCCGAAAAACCCAACGACTTATTAACTCGCACATTCCATTCAACTTGGTCCAAACTAATTAAGCTTTGATTGTCAAAATCCACTAGGCAACGGATGCATTCGACCTGCAAATTCAAAGTCTCACAACTGTAAAGCAGAACTGATTGTATACTCTTGCAGTATACACTACGTTTCAACTTTAGTGAAATGTCACGTCGTTGCCACAGGTGTTTCAGTTCTACGTACGCAGCTCGAGCCTTGGAAAGGTGGCGGTAATCACCTTTTAGGCGCTACCGTCTTTGATACGCACTCACTTGGTCGTTGACCGATAATCGAGATGACAATTGACCATGCACTCTGAAATGTCGCACCCAACCAATGGCGCTTGACCTAGTGTGACGCGTTCATGGCACTGTTCACTGGTTGGATAATCATTGCGTGGAAGTCACACTGATGGAGACGATCGGCGACAGTGTCAGTTGACGTCAAAATGTGCACGTGCCCGTCGATCACAGAGAAGCAGAATATGTTGGAACCCCCGAGATATCCAGGTGCAACTCAGAGCTTCGTAGTCAAATCATATGGGATTTACGAAAAGCTGTCTATAATGTAATGTCCCATCGATCGACCATCGGAGAATGTTTTGAACGCTGGAGCGTCTGAGGAAAGATGCCACCTGAAAACCAACAACAATTTCAAGACAGTGAATGAGGCAACCTTGGTTTCGTTTACTGCTATGAAGGAAAATCACGGAGAGTTCCCAGTGGTGGAAAGCATCTTTTGTAAGAAGGCAATCCAGCTAGCTCAAAAATTGCATTAGAATGTCTTTAAGGCTTCGAAACGTTGGTTTCGCTCTTCGTCAGACAGATATGGTATTCAATTGTACAAAGTAAGAAACAAGCTACTCATGAACATTGCTATATAGGTTTGTGGGGAGAGTTTAGCGGTACCACGTGGTGCAGTGGACGAGTTTCGAGCGGGGTTACCACAGTTGATGCATGGATATGCTGAATGTGATATTCTCAATCTAGACGAAACAGCTTTGTACTACAGGCGGATCCCAGGATGAACATTAGGTCTCAACGGAATGACAGTTTCTGGGTCCAAGAAATCCAAGAAGAGGGTCAAGTTACTATTTTATGAGAGCATCACTGGAGGAAAGTGATCACTGTTGATGATTGGAAAGTTTCAAACTTCACGATGCCTTCGAGGTATGGAGAGAAAAAACCTTCCATGCGTTTATAATTCATCAAAGAACTCAAGGATGACTTCTGCGTTATTTTACAGTTGGCTGTCCGATCTCAACCGCAAATTGCTTTCTCAAAGGCATTCTATTTTATTATTTATGGACAACCACCCTTGCCGTAACCAAGTTACAGTGTTCTCCAATGTCATATTGGTACGGCTGTCTCCGAACTGTTCTTCGGTGTTACAATCAATGGATCAGATGTGATTTGGTCTTTCAAATGTTCCTTTCGGAAGCATTTACTGAAATATGTTTTGTCTTTGATCAGGATGTGCAACTTATCATGAAACCCTAGTTGGGCATCCTCATGGGCATGCATCTGGTCAAGAAAGCTTGGGTGTCTGTGCACCCACACGTACTGATCAACGCTTTCATGAAAGCTGGGTTCAAATCCACATTGATTCAGTCGATGATGCAGTCACCAGAAGATAAATGTGACTTGATCAAGAACTTTATTCATTATGTGTCTATTGATGACCGTCTTTTTAAAGAAGAAATGGCCTGTTTGTATTTGGATGATGAAGAAATGGATTATTTAAGATTTTTGTATCGAGTCTCTTTTTAGTCATTAGATGAATTCGTTTCGAATCAAGCTAAGTATCGAGATGATTGTGAAGCAATGAATGCGCCTGAAGTTATCTCAATTAGAGAGACGCAGAAGTTATTGGATCATTTGAAGCTGTTTGCATTGACTAATGCTCGGAGTTCGGGTCGATTGTTAGAGTGTACAATTGATTTGAACAGCTTTTGTTGATTTCCAGAGGAGAGCCACGCTGAGATAAATGACGAATTATGATTTTGCTAAAAATACATCTTTGTAATCTGCAAAGTTATTTTACAATGCTGTGGCTCACTGAACTGAACTGTGGAGCATTCGAATTTGGTCGTTTTTGCTACACTGGTCACCAAAGCCACGGTCACTCGGTCTATCAGTAGGCTCTGTCGCACTAACGTGCAAAGGGGGAACAATAATCGCGATTGACTGGTTATCGGGTCAGTGGAGTGAGATGTCAGATCCAAGCGATCGATAACCACCGTCGCGCGGACGTGCCTGTCTGGATGAATGAACTATACACTCATTTGTCCTAAAGCACTGATGAAATTAGACAGGCCACTGAACAAAGATCATCGTAATCCGGGTCTAAGGACAGTTCGAGACATACACTTAGTTTATGAATCGTTAATTGCTTGAGAGTTGCCGTAATTCCTGTAGACTGGTCTCTATGGCCCCTTTGATTGGCTGAAAAGGAGTGACGGAAGTGACTTTCCTAGAAGGGTTCTGAGGTTTTACTTTAATTTATCAAATAATCGTTTTCTGTGCACCAATAAATATGAAGCATCGGAAATTTCGTTGCTGCTTTTTCGTTATCTAAATAATTGGGTGCTCAGTGTTCTAACTGCAGCTGTCGCTGGCATCTGTGTCAAGAATAAACTGTCCAGCTGACGGGGAAGTGTCAGGGAGTGTCAAGATGGGTGCTGAACAAAGGAGTTCTCTCAATGTTTGGAATGACTTTTCGCATTCGGCGTCCCATCGGAATGGTTTGTTCTTTTCTAACAGCGCGTGTAAGGGAGACGCAATTTGAGCAAAGTTGGCAATGAACCGTCTGTAATAGGAGGCTAGACCCAGGTAGCTTCTGACTTCTTCCAGGTTCTGTGGCGTGGGCCAGGATTGCACCTGTTCGACTTTCTTTGGGTCTGTGTGAATTCCTGCTGCTGAGATGGTGTGTGCGAGATATGAAACCTGAGACTGCATAAAGTGGCATTTTTCCGGTTTCAAACGGAGACCAGTTTTTCTCAGTCTGTCGATGACTGCCTTCAGGTTATCCAAGTGATTCTTTTCCGAGGTTCCGTGAACGATTATGTCGCCCAGGTAGACGAGGCATTGGTTCGGGATTAGGTTCTTCAAGGCCTGCTGCATTAGTCGTTGAAACGTGGCCGGTGTGTTCACTAACCCGAACGGCATCGTCTGGAATTCGTAAAGCCCCGCGGGTGTGGAAAAAGCTGTTTTGGGGCGGTCTTTTTCCTCCACTTCCACCTGCCAATATCCGGACGTCAAGTCCAGAGTACTGAAGTATTTCGCATTAGCCAGCGCGTCGAACAGATCGTCGACCCTCGGAAGCGGAAATGCGTCCCTCTTAGTCACTTTATTCAGCTCTCTGTAGTCTACGCATAAACGGAGGCCACCGTCCTTTTTGCGCACTAAATACACGCCCATAAATATCCGTAATAGAAGGTTTAGCGCAAAATCAAGTAAACAGAATGTAAATCATGTAGGGCGACAAACGAACAGTAAATCGATGGCAAGTCAGATTTTGGCAGAAAGGAATGTCCGCGACAGCAATATTTCGGATGAATGATCACATATCAGTTGTTGGAGTCCTTTCATTCAGACGATTAACACAAGTGAATTGGCACCGGTCAGTCGAACGAACCCTCAGCCGATAAATTTGTCCTGTTGATTGTAATAATTTCAGAGAGGAAGAAACCGTCCGAGCTCCAATAATCTCTGGATACGCAACCAGTTGTATATGCAGCACCCGCTGGTTGCAGAGTATATTTTGGTTAGACCAAACCACCAATCCAAATACATGTTGGTTCGCTTTCAACTTGCTAGTTCCTGGTTGTTAAAGTTTCCATAAGAATGGTAGAGGCGTGTGTTTACGAGAGAGAATTAACTTATTGTTGTCTTTTGATGTGACTATTCCTCCCAAAGTACAATTCACCCATTGCGTGCGGTCAGCTTATTGACTGGACAGAATCAGCTCGTGAGAAAAATGTCACTCACGAAAGTGTGCTTCAGAAGTCAAGTTACGTCGGATTGTACTTAGTTCACTCCACTTCAGTGATGACTTCCAAATGCATTCAATCTGCGCCCAAAATCATGCGATACGCAATTCACGCGGAGGAACATTTATGCAATCGGCAAATCCATCCATGTGCATTTTTGAGTCACAGGTTATAACCGCCGTAAACATAGCATCGCTTCACAATATGCAAAACAACTTCGGATTTTGATTATTAAGTTGAACGAGTGGTGCAGGTTTTGGTACTGCAGTCGGACTAGATTCCATGTAGTTTTTCATTTCTGTTATTATTTCCAATTAAGTGTCATCACTAGCCATTGAACAGCATAGATCCCCTGGTGAATTTCGATCTATTCGGAAGCGAATCTCGTATGTAAATCTTTCGTGCCCTGCATTCTCGGTCATTGGAGCATGTTGACCGAGACCATGTTAGCGGGAAAGTAATACCTACCGATTCCCGGAGGATAGACGCAGGTTTCCGGAATGGTCGTCACAAGAAACACATCATCAAAATAGAAGACATCGAGGTTCCTGCGAAGGATAGATGTCATTGTGTATGCCGTAAAGGATCTCGAAATGAGAAGCAGGAACCGCGGTGCGGCAAGTTTCGGAAACAGTGAAACAATGTTGCCCATGTGCTCTGTCACGACTCTATCATCCATCTGTTCGACGTCAAATTTGAACGGCACGTGCATTCAAAATTCCCCAATCAACAGGATTTCTAGACTTTGAAACAACCAACAGTTCGTACACGAATATCACGAAACACCTGGGGTGGTACGGTGAAAATAAATAGCTTAACTTCATCTGGCGAAAAATTGTCGCAATTAATGCAACATGGAACAAACTAATTGCACTTGATACAAAATTGGAAAAAACATAACATTACTAGGGTTGTTCATGCATCGGAGTTTGAGTTCCGTTTAAATGTTTCGGAAGCGATCAAAGAATGAAAGATCACTACAAGCAATCAACTGAAAACACAGAACATGTGACACTTTGGAAGATTTCAGTCTGATTCTACTCCGATATGAATACCACAGCAGAGTAGACAAACATGTGGTATATACCAACCGACCCTCACCAAAACAAACATACAGAAACACTATCAGTCAGCAAGTGACCAAAAATCTGCTGATAGAATAACAACGCGCGTGAGTTCCAGTCCGTGCAATGAGGATATATAAACGCAGACAGTGAGCCTGAGATGAAAAATCAGCAAACGACCAGATCCGTCCATTCGAAATGTTTTCCCCAAATTGGTTCTTGGTGAGTTGTTTCGTGATAAACGAGCTGTACATTTTGATATTCATTATTGTGATCCGAAAATCAACCTACTGAGTATTGTCAATCGTGGTATCGACCAGTGTGATGAAATGATTTCTTGCTACTCCCCTCCCTCCTCCGTAATACAGAAATTCGCCATTGTGCTCACATTCCTCATGTCCAGTATGATGGTACTCGGCTCTTGGCCGCCCAGTTACAACTGCTTCCAAGCAGACCGATGTCGGTTCAGATACACCAATCAATGCCGTACGTGCATGCGACCTCAACTTGAAGCCTGTCCTCAATGCATCTTCTCAGATGAACTGATCAACTCAAATTGGTTTGATCAATTGGTCTGATCCATATCACTGTGACACAAATCAGGGCTATGTATCCAACATTGAAATATGCATATAACTAGATACTTTTGCACATTGAACTCTTACACTAAATCACTTACCGTGTCCACATACTTTGTCTGTATTATTTCAGCGCGATACCGATATCTGTGCAATGAGGAGCGAGGAACTGAAGCACCGGAGTATTGATGTGCGACGGATTTGTTCGTTCGATAATGGATTTTGTTTGCAACCCACTGATCAGTCACAGCATGGCCGTCATGTTTTGTGGGGTGAGGTGAGAGAGGCTGGAAGTGTTCGTCTGTGTGTGTTGTGAAATGTTTCTGAGCTGTGGATGCTGCATGTGGAATGTTTGAATTTTGTAGAAAGAAAGTGATGCTTTAACTCTGGATAGTCCTTCCTCCCGTTTTGTGTATACGCCTAATGTTTGTTCAAATGCCTTGTTCTTTTTCAGCATATTTGCGCTCATTACTCGCTGCTTGAATGCTATTTTGTGCTTGAAAATAAACTTCTTTTTCTCCAAAACACGCGTGACTTCTGTTGTTGTTCCTTTGTGGATATTGAACTGGAGGGCCCTCATTTCTCTTTATCACGTATCAGCCGACCGGACTCGATGCGTGAAGCAATCGGACTCCCACTTGTTTCATTATTGTGGATTATGCTGCGTGCATGTCGTGAAATAGTGTTGAAGTGATATAATGTGTATTTGGAGTCGAGCTAAAAAGGCTGGATGTTCGTAAACTTTCAGCTGGTTGATTTGAGAAGGATTATCTGATCATTGACAGAGAGTCAGACAGTAGATGCACTGGGTGGCTGTTTCGACCTCATTGGGTCTCGTCAGCCTTGCAAATCGAAACAACTGTCCAGTTCACGCTTCATTTGTTATATGCACACTACTAATTCATCTTTGACATTGATTCATACGACCCACTTCTCACGTTTTAGTGTTTTCTTGTGTTATCAACCTTTGGTAGATCACTAATCACATGCGCGTACACACAAGGTGATCGTGTTCCGCGAATGCATTGAACCTACATGCTGTCGGGTTCTCCCGTTAACCGTCTAGCATGCCGTTGTCATAATAACCCTTGTAATACAGCGAAATACAGTGAGGCGAATTTCGTAGATTGCTACTAAACTGAGAATGTTCACAAATCAATGAAGAATGTGTTAAACGTACAGGGTCTAGGTGTAATTGGAGGGAAGCAAACAACTGAACCTTTATCATTAAGACCGAGAGTGTTCAACCTTTGTGTGCATGTCTACATTTTCAGGCACTCATGCCTTACAAGAAGTGATAACAGGTACATGACTGATGTCAGTTGGTTGGCATATCTTATAGTGTCGCCAACCCACCTTTATTGAATCTTTCTGACCCTAACCTGGAAGATGGCAGATGCCATCTAGCAGAACTCAGGATTTGTCTTCATCTCAACAAGTTTATTGAGACCGTGGGAGGAGCCACAATTAATCTCCGGTGAACGGTATAAATACTGCTGTTGGTTTCGTTTCTACTATCGGATTAGTTTCTATAATGTATTTATGTTACAGTGAGTTTCCCTGTGGTCCTTAGATAAACTCCTCTTCTTTCGTGAAATATCTGTTGGTCCTGATTTGTCGTATTGCTTCATGTCACTGAAACCACTACTTTTAAGACACCATACCCAAAAGTGGTCACGGTTTACAAGTGAAAACTTGAAGCTCATTCCGAGAATCGTGTATATCATTGCTTGCCGGACTAAAATTGGTGCTTGACTCGGAGCATTGCTTTCTTTACACCCATTTATTGCTCTCCTTCAAAGCCGCAGATGCCGTGTTTTTTCACGGCCATACGGACATGGGGTGCGAAAAATCATTCATAAACACAGTACTGATATATTGAGAAGGAAGTTATATAACATATTAGGTCATTTACATGTATGGACGGTTTTGAGAAAACGTTTTACTCAAACGGTTTTATTTCATCAATTTCATTAGATCAGTCTATCGCAACCGAGAGAGTAATGGGTGATTTATTGGTCAACTCACTGTCAAACAGCGTGTGATTCCGGCAGAACGCAATGCGAACGCGCCTCTCAGGTGCACACACACACGCAGTCTGTCTGCATTCTTCTCCCCATGGCATACTTTCAAATCAGACTCTGACAACGTGCGTGTTGATCCGAGGATCAGACTGAAAATGTGATGAGCCAGAGGTCAAATGTCTACATTTAATTTGTACTCCTATGGAGATATTTCCGATCAGCAAAAGCACTGAATGAATTTGTGTGTGGTTTCATCTCTCCTACGGAAGATAGTTTCTGCGGCGTGATCAAAGAATACAAGTCTACCAATGTACAGGGACTGCTGAGTTAATTCGAATTCCGTCAAGCACTAGTTCAGTTTCAGTTTATCAGTTAATAAAGGTTCGCATGAGCAATGTATTTCTGCGGGAGACTGCAACTGGAGCAAATTGATCTGGAGTAGAAAAGATCGAATCTTGCAACATCGTTTAAGGCTTTCCTATTCCGTGGTTTCCCCATATGCATACACCAGTCTGACCTGAATGTATGTATAAAGGAAACTGTTTCCCATGCCATATATGAAGGCGTACAGACAGGCAACCTGAAAGCGGATGAATTACACTACCTCTTCAACAGTAATGTTTCAGACCACGAATCTGTGATTGAATTTCGAACCTAGATGCAAATAATTTCCGTTTCAGGTTGCATACTGTTCATAAGCAGCAGGCTGACGAATTATAAGTTTTCTATAAATGATGCTCTCTTCAATTTCTTACAACATTTCTTAAAACACTGAATAATTCGGATTACATCGTATCAAGTAATAATAAAGGAATTACAAATGAGTATGGACCATGGCAATACT
>UZAN01000419.1:0-10064 GCA_900618425.1 Echinostoma caproni | reverse complement strand
TTGAAGCTGATTCTTTGGTTTAATCTGTTTTTTATTGGCTGATCAATAACCAATTGATTTGATGCCGCGTTTGCCTCAATCCAGCAAACAGAACTGAAGTTTCTGAAACGGGTTTGTTCTTAGTTTGTGGTGTACAGTGAGTAACTGGTTTCTGCCACAATTGCAACAATTGAATGTTCAGCAATCAGTTGTTACATAGTCAAAACATGCGTGCCACGTAAGATCAGTGACGGTTCGCTTTCATCTTGTTGTGGACTCCTGGCTCTATTTTTTATGGTTTGATTATTCACTATCCTACATTCAGATTTCCCCAGTCATCTGGTGACTTAATTACCCGTGTTTTACAGTCGATCAGATTTGTGTTCCTTTTTCTCTCTCTCTCTTGTTCCCATCTGATACAAAATATTTGAGTTTATACAAAAAATTTAATTGTTTCATTTAAAATCTAAGGAAATTCTATGGTCTACTAGCTGGACGCGGGTACACTCACACCAAAACGTGTTGCCCAACGTACACGATTCTCATGTTGGACACTTGTAGGAAACCATGTTCATGAACCATGCACCACCGAGATTAAATTCAAGGTCATGAGTTTACTGGCGCGAAGTTCAAACCAAAAATAGCGAACATTCATTAGTCTGCAAAAAATACTGCTTCTCCCTATATCTATGAGCAGCTCTGAATCCAACGAATTGGCTCCAATAAGCGAGCTCAATAATAGAGGAGCAAGGTGAATTCGTCGTGTATATAGATAAATGAAGCGTTAATTGAAAAGCTAGGAAGCACTGTACACCTGTTTCTACCTGGTTGGTTCTCACGCGCACCCTTCGATTGGCTGCGCTACACTTACACGCTATCCGTCACATTGTGGGAATTTTCACCTTTTCACTCACTATCATGCGCCGCTCGTTACTCACGGGATGATATTATTTGTTTCAAACGTGCCAGGACATGCTTCGATGGTTCAGCGGTTTAGGCGACTCCATTTTATCGCTGTCCAGGCTGAGCCAAAAATCGCAAGCGTGCAGAATGGCAAGTTGCCCTTAATTGCACCCCTCTGTCAAAGATGACTGTCTCCTCATTGGTCAACAACAACACTCGATCCCTGTTTCCCATGGCGCATCGATTTTTCGATACACTCCTATCATCAGTTGGTCATGATGTGGTAAAAACAATCTCTTGATTCTTCCACTATCCCCGACTGTTGGAGGCCGGTCACAATCATACCAATCCCCAAAGCATCCAAATACTCTATCCTCTAAACGTTTTCGTCCCATAGCATTAACATCTTCAGCTCTTAAATTGACTGAAAGAGCCATCCTCAAGCGCCTTCAGCAGTCTATAAACATTCCCAGTGATCCATTACAGTTTGCTTACAAGACCTTGGACGTCGTCTCCACCCTCATTCATTTCATCACTAATTCTTTTAAAAGCTCTGCTGAGTCTGTTCAGTGTTTTTTTCTGGACTACTCTTCTTCATTTGATTACATTCCTCGATCTAAGTTGTTACAAAAACTGGAATCGTTTGGGTGCCGCACGCAGTTGTTAGCTTGGCTATCCAACTATTTTACCGATAGGGTACAAACTACCAGATTGGCGAAGGCCACATCGAATTCCGTAGTCAACAACTCCGGGGTCCTTCAAGGCGCTGTGCTATCCCCATACTTATTTGCCACATACTTGTGATATTCCCTGTGTTTCTCTCGCACGTATTTTCAAATATGCAGATGACGTCGTGTTGTGCCAACCTATTTCTTCTTACTCCAATCTAAGCTCTTTTAGCAACAATCTTGATCGAATTCAATCATTTTCCTCCTCACCGGGGCTAACCCTGAACCCCAGTAAATGTTTTGAGTGTTTATATAGCTGCAAACTGCGACGCCTTTCATTTCAAATACGAAAGCTCATGCAGCTTCGTGAATCCCAGTCAATTATTTCTACATTTGTTTATCAGTGTGTTTTCCCCATCTTACTCTACTGTACCCGTTATTTTTTCTGGTTCTACTCAAACAGGATTTCAAAGACTTGCGCCGACTTCTAACTATTATTAGCCATGTCTCTTCTTTTCCTGTGAATGATTTAGCTGTAAAGGCTTTCAGAGTAGCACGTGAATTCCTTTGTGAAACTTTGCTGAGAGGTTCCTCACATATTCTGTCCGCCCATTTCACGCAGAACTGGAACTTTGTCGTTCCCATCATTCAATACGCTCCTAATTCCGCTAAATTTCATCTCGAATTAACGCATACCGCAATTCACCCATACCGTATCTTGCTCGTCTACTCATAAACAAAGAGCGGATAATAGGTGAACTTTGTCGTAACCTCGGGTTATGAAATGTCCCCATGCCTCTAAAATCTTTTCTCCCCATTGATCATGTGCATTGTGACGGTTAGCGTGTATGATTTTTTAAAACTGAAATATGAGCTCCAGTGCTTGCAAAAGTTATGCACAATACAATTAGAATAACGCGGCTCTGCAGTGTTTCCTAGTACAGTCTGAGAGTTGGCAAAGTAGAGTGGGTTCATTGCGCCTTCCCTCACCTTAGCAGCCGACCTTCAAGCATACATCTATAAATATCGGCTGAACATCGCGGACTGTTACATAGGCCGCCACCGTGGAATCTGCTGTGACATAGGACCTAGCAGAAAACTATTATTCGGTAACCTGAGGTTGAACAGGCAACAGAAATTTCCACCAAGGGGGCAAAGGCTAACATCAAGGAAGCCGAATCCTTCCGGACTCCGGCTGTAGTATTGCCTTAACACAGCAATGATCAACATCGGAAACACCGGTCCAGCATCGTTGGTGGAATGAGGACAACTTCACGGGGCGTTTGGATGACTTTCTGATGCTAAAAGTGAATCAATAGCTCATCCTTTGGATTAAGTGGGGAGATAGTGTATACAAGTTTGTCCTTGCTACCTTTCACTCCGAAAGATAAAACGTGAATCATGCATTTGGGATATGTGCGCGATGGACTCATATCTGAGCTCACCAAAATTGCATATGCGCCTACTCCCAAGGACTTGAATTTCTTATTGCTCTTATAGAAGGTTTGAGTTGACAGTTTCTGAAACCACTAGCTAATTATCATGGAAAGTTACGGCTAATGAAACTTGCTAAAACGAGTATTTGCCAACTTTGAACCAATGCGGTTCCCAAGATTGTTATCAGCCTACATTCGACCCCACACAGAGTACGCCATTCAAGCATGAAATTCATGGCTGCAACGCGATCAAAAGATTCTGGAACGTCTACAAAGAATGACTACCAAAATGGTCAAGGGACTACAGTCCAAGAGTTATGAGGAAAGACTGGAATCACTGCAACTGTACTCCACACAGTATCGCCGCATTCGAGGAGATTTTATCTTGGTATACCAAATAATGCGGAACCCAGACCACCCATGTCGTCCACTCTTTCACTTGCCGTTCAATACTCACCTGCGGGGGCACTCATTCAAATTAGCGCTCCAAAAATGCCGACTAGAATGCGGGCGGCATTCATTCGTCCACCACCACACGTTGTCTCTGCACCAACAATCGATTCATTCAAGCACAATCTGGATGAAGCTTTGAAAAGTCTTAAGTTTCAACATTCGTAGAAGTGAACGAAACAAGGACAAATTGTGACATTGTGACATTAATCTACTTTGTATGTACTGTGAACCGATTCCTCTGTGCCAAATCCTATGGGACCAGAAAAGCAACCGCTTGTAAGTATTTCCCATAATAAAACTTTTAATTTGACTTTGACTTCATTCAATGATTTTGGCTATCCCCGGTGTTACCTGCATGACCCACTGGTAACATGCACGCTTTCAGTTCCCCGGGGGTTCGGAGTACAAGTCCACATTGAGCCATCTGATTGTAATGATGGTAAAATTTTGGTAGAGGCTTCCTGTGTGCGGATCATTTATTGAATGAGCTGAGGATAAGGCGGAAACCTTGAAGTTGAGAGCATGATTGGTCAAGTTCCATAATAATTCTATAGTTCTATACTATATGTTTTCAATAGTCTTTCATTGCGCGCTAAACTGCGTCTGTTTGAATTGCGGCACGATGTGCATGAATGTTGCGGCTGATGGGGAAAAACTTGATGAACTAAGCCATACGGGAATTTAAGCATGTCGGTTTCAACTGCGCCATCCATTCGGGATTTACAGTTTTGTTGGTTTCCGTTCTATTCACCGCAGCAATGAATTTATTAGTTTATCGGTCCTTTCGGTTGCGGTGAGGCTGCATCGAATAACAAGTGATAAGAATCTTAATTCCTTTTATGAAATATGCATTTCTGAGGCCAAAGTTCAGGAAGAAGGTCAACTCTAGCCCTCGAAGTGCTTCCTGGGAAAAAGGCACATAGGATAGGAAATTTGAGGTAGTGAGTGAGTGATGGATGGGTGAGATGTGGTGAGAATCTCAGTTGCCAGCAGCTCGAATTGTCACCGTTTTTCACGAACAAAGTTAACGTGGCAACAATAACAACTGATCCATTTGAGCATATCATTACTCGAAATGGAAATTTAAAAGTGACGCATCTGCTTTGCTGACCATCAATCGCCTTGTTAATCGAAATTTTCCAATTCCCCCAATTCTCTCTAGCTGGTGAATGTTTGGAGTCCCGACACAAATGTTGGCGGTTCCAGTCCTGATAGGGACACAGAAAGTGTGTGCACTGCTCACGAGTTTCAAACAGAACAGGAAACAGCTGTCCAATGCTTTTTGTCGGTTATCATAAACATATCCACTGCATTTAAATACCTTAGTTCCCCTACATTTACTACAATTACAGAATTAAAAGTGACGTTCCTTTACGACAGGTCATGTACAAATCTGTATGCTATTCCAAGCCTATTCAGGCCTAAAGTGTACCCGTTTCAAGATGGGCCAGAACATGCCATAAAGTAGATTAGTGAAGTCACGGTGGAAAGAACAAAAGTAGTTTTTTGAGAAGAATGCAGTACGTGTTGTTGTTGTTTTTGTCCGAATTCGGTTCTAATGACCAAGAAACAAGTTACAAAATCAAGGATCACATTGTAAAAGCTAAGTATAAAAATATATAGATATTTATAAACTACAGGAAATTTGAGGAGCGTTCAAAAATAAAATATATTGAGGAAGATAAATTCATTGGTGCATATATATGCATATATATATGTATGTAGTAAAGAAGAAATTAGTGGACGCCATCAGTAAATGTGTGTAAATTTGAAGCGGTAAAAGTGAAAGATCAATTGGAATGCAAGTGTTTTCCTTTTAAAAAAACACAAGAAATGAATAAAAATGAGGCTAACCGACACCAGGAATGCTGCTGCAAATTTGCAATGGAAGACACATAATAGTTTTCTTTTTTTAAACAGGAATGTCGGGCAGAATCTGTATGGGTCTACTGCGTTCGAGCCATCCACCCCTCCCACCGCGCCCTCGTCGGTTGGGGTTGCAGAGACCGTTCAGGTGGAAAACGCTTTATGATTTTTCAAGAACTTTGCAATCAGCCGCCCAGGTAGTTCTTGAAATCTGGCATAGTCATCCGGGGAAATCACTACCTGATCCGAGACGAGACGATTGACCAAGGTAACACAGAGAACAGCAGCTGTAACATAGAGGAGAAGAGCAGAGCATGATTGATTCGGGTGATAGGATCGCAAAACAGATGTCACTGAATAGCATTTCCAAAAAGGTAACACAAAACACATCACGTCTGCATTGAAAATAATGAATGAAAGAAATGACGGATAGTCCGCATGGTTCTTCGTGTCCGTTTATATGCAGGAATTCACTGGAATGTTGCAGTTCGCTAATATCAACCAACGAAAATAAAATCGATTTCTTACACCAGTATAGATATAATTTTAGAAAATCAATGGTTCAATGTGAGTAATGGATGATTTGATTCAAATTCAAACGCAAAAATCGTCGTGTATATGGCAAACGAAGCGTGAACTGAAAAGCCAGGAAGCCCTGGACAGCTGTTTTGACCTGGTCTCATCAGCGCAGTACGCGAATCCATCGACCCAACTGACGATCGAAGCCGAGACCTCGCAGGTAGAACGCAAGCATGCCACCCACTCGGTCACTGGGTAACTTATCAGGCCGAGTTTCATTTCATTTTCCATCTACATGATGTAGCGTAACTCATCTTCGCGAGCTTGTTGCAGGCCTCAGACCTCGCTCATTGACTTCATTTGTCATATACACGACGAATTTTACCTTTAAAATCGATTCCCATTCGTGATTCTAACCCTCCCCCCACCCCTGGGTGTACAGTAAGTATAGTTGCTTCTCGTGTACAAAATCAAGGATTGAATCGGAACCATTGAGTCAGAGGCTGTGGAAATCTTTACCAAGATGACTGAACAATTGGTGTAAGCTCTTCAACTTCAACACTATTCAGACGTCCGCTAATTCCGGCACAGTGAATGGGTTCGCGGATCAGTCATGACATGCATACGGTTTATTGTTGAGTAGTACAAGTATGTGGCGTCACATTCAATCCATCATACATGAATCGTTTGATTGGTTTGCAAGAAATATAATAAAAGATGACTTCCAAAAACAAATGAATTTCAGTGGAGTGTACGTTGGTGAAAATACAGGCCAAGTGTGAAACTGCTGGAAATTTAGATGCATTTATGCGGCGTGACCGATTTGGGGATAAATTGGACCCCAAGATAATTTAATCAAGTTGTATAGGGTTTATTGGAGCTGAAATTCTCGTATATAAGAATGTTTCAAAAGCTCCAATGTATGTGACCGATCACTTAAAACTCTATTTAGAACTGGGCACATATTGTTTTCTCGCATCTCAAAGACAGTGTCTGTAAAATGAGCGAAATGACGGTTCACATATTTGTATCAACATGCCCAAATGGAGGTTCGGTGAATGAAGCAAACTGGTAGTGACCATAGGACTAATTATTGGACAGATATTTTGACATTTTTTACGACAGGGATCGTCTATTTTTCATTCAAAACGGTTGAACTTAAAATACCTACCGCGAAATTTCTGGCAGTCTGAAATTCTTTCGCAATACATTGTTCTGTCAAAGACCCCAGATAGCCAACTTCCCAACCCCCAATCAACATTGATTAAATGACAAAACGTAACCGTCCAGTCGTTCTTCCTGTCAACCGTCATGTGGCATCTGATTTCATTCATGCTTCAAGTAGTCTTGAAAGTTTCCACGTATGGATAGGTTATTTACTGATTGCAGAATCGATTAAAATTGAACGCTCTAACTAAACATCCTTGAGGCCTAGTATTTCTTCTGTGTGTTCTCTAGCTCCCTTGACGTTGTTCATTTCCTCTGTCACTTCCCACCGATACATTCCTTTGGACCCGGTCCATCTCGAATCACCAAATAAAAGTGGGTCACCTTCACACTTCCTGACTGCTCGCAAGACGACCAGCAGTCACTCTTGCAGGTGTCCTGTGAACTCCAAAAGACCGATAAACGTGAAGTCATTCGAACACCGAACTCCAAACTTGCCAAATTCCACTCAGGCATTCATGGACAGTTTCGTGCAACCGATTGCGCGTAGTTTACACCACTTAGAATTGAATGGGCAGTGAACTTCCCCCAGAATTTTCCCAGGATAGAACGAAAATGACTTCATCCCAATCTCGGTGTTGGGTGAACTTCCCTCGCACATATCGCAGTGATATGCCGAGGTATTTCTTCGTTGAGTTTATTTTGTGCAAGCCCATACACGATGCGGCGCAATCTATCTTTTTAAGTTTATTGCAGATGTCTAACATTGAGCACTTTAACCATTGTCTCTAAGGATTTTGGGCTCAGTTGAAGAAAATATCTAACCTGACTACTTATTACAAAGAAGTAGTGGAGATCCCGCGTTTGATCATCAGTTGGGTTGATAAATTAGCTGATGGGATGAGATATGGTTCAACTAAACACAGCTGTTCTCAGCTATCCTGTTCCTATTTATTTTGTTTCGCATCTAGAAGAAATTTGTCATGTAGCCGAACTAGTTTTTTCCAATTCATATTTTATAACACGGTATCACAGCTAAAGTTAGAACGGATATCCTTGAAGAAATTGTGCATCGTACTCATAGTATTATAGGAATGTTTCATTAAATGCAGTAATAAACACTCATGACCAGATTAGTAGATTAGCGCATCATTCGCTTGGCAATTTTCTAAATGTTTTTTGTTCCGTAGCCGGCAAAATTAATTAAAAAAAGTGGAATTCAGATTGTCGCTGAAATTTGATCATTCCCTACACGTAGTTTGTTCTCTTTTAATTGAAAGCTGAAAATCCGCTTACTGGTAGTCAGTTATTACTTCCCATTAAGAATTTATTGTAGTAATTGATTACCTGATCATGTAGCACTTTGGAGCCATATATTATTCTGAGTATAACGGCCAATTCCGGCTCGTAGTAGTTTTAAAATAGAATTTGCTCTAGTCTGGTATCTGTATGATGCGAAGCGTAAAGTCAGTCTACAGAAGAATTCAGTTTGTACACTATACTCCTACATCGAAACGTATCACAATCCGGCTTGAAAAGAAGCGTACAGGATTTGCCGAGCTCGAACCAGACAGCATTTTGTACAGAGAATGGTGAACATTTATTTACTGTTGGAGATTAAGATTCTAAGACGGTTCAAACATTTCTTTGAGAACAACTGATGAATCACGGCAGTCAGTTGCACTCAATCAAGTAATCAGGTATTGATTCCATCCAACAGGGATACGGGGAATGTATCCTTTATTCTCACTTCCTATGATTGGGCGAGAGGTCGCAATAGTGCCAACCTATTTCTGATGTTTTGTTCACGAGTGAAAATGTGGTTAGTATAATCATATCAATTAGGAATAGATTCGAGCCCAGTGGTAAACAACATCCATGGATTAACTTCGGTATTGTAGTGCTAACCATCAGGTAAGCCATTATCAAGTTTTTCTCACGTTTGATGTTTTCGCACGGGCTCTTTTCACCCGGGACTGAGATCACCAACAATTCTGATGCACCACGTCAAACGATACAAAAATCTAACACAGCGGTAAACGGTTAAACGGTTCATACGCCGAATGATCACCAACTCCATGACACTGGTCCAACCCGGGGTGAACTAACGCTATAGCCGTAACCGCACGATCAATGAAGATAGAGGTGGTCGCCACCTGAGTGGAAACACATTGCCAACTGCTAAACTTTCAACCCCTGTCAGCTTCCTGAAAGATAGGACGCAGTGTCAAAAAGACACAGTATGCCAGCGGGAACACCAGGCCGTACCGATTCAACTCCTACGCATATACATATACATACGGTATATATAGAAAAGACCTGTCCTAAGCTAAACAGTGTGGTGTGCATTAGAATTACAAGACGACCATTACCGTTCAAATGTTGCATTTCTGTACATCAGGCAGACGCACATAATCACCCTGGTATCATTCCACAGGATCTGTCTTACAGATCGCATCCCCAACAGTAATGTGCACCATAATGACTTACCTCGAACTCCAGCTAGTCGGCAAAGGGCGGTGAAACAGGTACACTCCATTTCGAAATTCCTCACTCCCTGTTCGTATGCTCGTCTCAAGTAGGCAAATTTGTCTTCTTCACTGATGCAGCAAAATGCTCCATCCAGTCGCGCTTGTTCTGAAATGTCATTTGAGCATTTGGCAATCAAAAGAATCATTAGAAGTGAAAAGATTTATAGGAATCTGTACACTTTCACACAAACGGTCATTTGACCAAACAAATCATTCGTTTTCCGCGCAATTCGCCTGCAAACAACTGTCAGACCAAGAACCATTGGGGATACGCCATGTTTTCCGATAAAAGACAAACGGTGCTTCGTTCTTTTCTCTGGGTCAACAAAATATTCAAATCCTCGTTAGCATCTTTCTTTCGAGCACAATACACGTGTTTCTCGATGGATTTAAAACGTATTCCTAATCGATTCTGAGTTGAGCTTTAGTTGATAAAACCATCAGTGATGGTGCATTCCGCCCTTTCTCTCTTGTCGGGCTGCAGACAAACTTGTGTGAATGACTAGCTTAATGTTCTCGCGGATGGTAAAGCGACAAAACTG